>JAOQMM010000001.1:19784869-19798646 GCA_027563515.1 Erythroxylum platyclados
CCTTCTTCTTCCTTCTATCTCTGCCTCTCCTCTATTTCTGTTTCTCTCTATTCTTCTTTCTACTCCCAACTGTTACACTAACTAGTTATTTGCTCTCTGCTCTTTGTCAATGGCTTCCCTTTTCTTGCTTCTTCCCTGTCGGTGTTTGCTAAATGTTTCATGTTAGTTACATGTCAAGGTCTTTTTTTTCAATATTTTAAAAATTAGAACAAAAATTATACTAATTACAGTTTAAGATTTAAAAGATTCAATTAATATTAGATTATCATAAAATAGTTAAAAATTAAATATAATTAAAGAGTTTAAAATATAATTAAAAAATAGTCCTTATTTATTAAAGAATTTTAATTTTAATTAAAAAAAGAGAATGTAAAATTAAAATTAATTGATTTATTTTTGTTTATAAAAATTTATTAATTTATAAAAAAATTAATTGATTAATTAATTAATTAATTAATTTTTAACAACAAAAGTTAAAAGTAAATCAAACCGAATCAAAGTTATTGATAGATTAAAAATTTCTATAATTCAACCGGTCAATTGAGTTTTCTAATCATTTCTTTTTTTAAGCTAAAGTTAGATGTGTGAAAAATTAATATATCTTTTAATATTTCACTATTTCTTCTTGGAAATTAAAATATGGAAATTAATGGCTCTTAGAAAATTTTGAAGAAAAATTAAGCATTATTTATTTGTTTTAAAAATTAAACAAAATAGTAATTTCAACTTTTTATTAAATTTGTTTTAAATGACTTCAACTACTAAATAATAATTAATCAATAACAAAATTAGAATTTGATTCTCAATTTTTAGGAATAAATATAATTATTTATTAATTTCAAATTTTAATCTTATTTATTTAATAATAAAATTTATTATCTCACACGGAATATTTGAAAATCGGTTAGAAAATAACAGTTTGGTCGGTTTAGCGATAAAATATGTTATTAAGGAATTAAAAACAGTTTAGGACAAGTAACTATCAATTAAAAGAAAATAATAATAAAAAAGGAAAAATAGTTATCTTCCAAGGCACAAGCAAATTGCTTTGGAATCGCATTGAAACAGAGAAATTGGGTCGTGTAAGGTAAGAAGAGACCCTAACCCTAGTTTCATTTGGGGTGCTTAACAATGACTCCTTCGGGATTAGTTAGTTAAGCTATAACCTACTTGTTTAGTTTGTACCCCCAAATCTTGGTGCTTTGGCTATGATTTTTCTCAAGTTTGTTTCTTTTCCTTATTTGCATTAGCATTAGCTTTAGCTGTTCTTGAGCCGTTCGGAACACGGTAAGTTTTTGATTTATGATTTTGTGCGATATGAATACGTTTTCTCGTTTAGAACCCTGAGGATTGACGTTGACTGTTTACTAGAGTTCTATGTTTTGTTTTTTGTTTTCTTCGTTAAGAATGTTTGGTGTTGGCTCTTTTCTGATTTCACCTCTTGCAGGCTAGTTTTGTAAGTGGACTTGTTACAAGAGTGTCTGCTATTCCACCTAATAATGGGAACTGAAGATATGATTAGACTCCCTGCTTCTAGCAATTCTGGAGGTGGTGGAAGTGAGGATGGTGAATTTTGCAAATCTGATTTGAGATCACCTGAATGTGAATCTAAACCTAGTAATTGTGAGGACGAA
This sequence comes from Erythroxylum platyclados, assembly GCA_027563515.1. Lineage (NCBI taxonomy): Eukaryota > Viridiplantae > Streptophyta > Magnoliopsida > Malpighiales > Erythroxylaceae > Erythroxylum > Erythroxylum platyclados. The sequence goes on from JAOQMM010000001.1 coordinate 19,786,504, forward strand.
GCTGAAACAATGGGTGGGATGAATATTGGTCTTAATGAAGTTGGTGGAGAAAATGAACAAGTTGCCGCTAATGTGAAGGAATTGGGTCTTAGTAAAGTTGATATTCGAACTGAAGAAGGAGCAACTGATTCAGAAGATTTAGGTCTCCATGAACATGGGATTGGAACTGAGGAAGACCCAACAACTATGAAGAATTTGAGGCATAATGTAGGTGACAGTGAAACAGAGGAAGGCAATCTAGGTCAAGATAGGTTGGTGCTCGAGGGACTTGATATGCAAGCTGAAGATGTGCAAGAAGAGGTTGACATGGATTTGGTTGATTCTCCTGTCATGCAAGTGAATATTAAACTGCCTGACAACGCTGAAGAAAATTCCCTCGTTATTCAAAATAAAAGCCTAAAACATACCTCCAATGTGGATGGTGGTCGTATCCTGATCTAACACCTTATATTGTACACTCTTTTCTTCAGCACTCCATTTTTGTCATATTTCTTTCTTGAATATGAAGAGTCAAATAGGCTTCAAGATATGTATGCAGTGCAACAAAGTGCTATGATGAGAATCCTTTACTTTGTAAAACTATTTCATGATTCTTTGTTACACTTTCCATAATTCAATCTCAGCTGTATCGGGTGTTAAGAGACCAAGAATGACTAATGATGAACAGCAGCCTGCTGTGCATATTGCATATAATTCCTTAACCAGGTTAGAATGGAAATTTTCTCTATAAGTTGACAAATTTTGTGTTCTTTTTTTTCCTTTAAGTGTTTCAATTTGCACTTTCTTTAGGCAATGCGTATCCAACTACAATGAGCTTGAATTCTCATGGTTTCTCTCTCACTTTTGCACAGGGCTAGCAAACGAAAGCTAGAAGAGCTATTGCAACAATGGTCAGAGTGGCACACACAACGTGGTTCTTCATCTGAAGTAATTCTATAATGCTCTGTCTATCCAATCTGTAGATAATGATATACACAGAGTTTTGCCTCAAGAGTTGGGCCTAGATTATGCTATGTGGACATGTTTTTGTGGTGGGAGCGATAGCTTCTTTTTCCCAAGTGAAGGCATCTCTCCTTTTGTCATTCTAAATACTGTAATCTTAATTGGATAAGCAATAGGATATGTGCTCCTATGATAGGACCTTTGAGCATCAGGTATGCAAACCTTCTTTCATACTGAAAACTAGATGTATGCAAGTGTTTTGTGTGAAGCAACCTGGCACAAAAGAGCTTAGAGTTTATAAACGAAATAAAATAGGGCAAATTAGTCAACCACAAGCTTTAATTTGGTGGGATGAAGGATGAGAATTGAAGTGATAGCAAGGACAACCTACCTTATGCTAAGTTTTCCTTATTAGCTAGGGAATAATAATAAGTTAGGTATATTGTCCTATTTTGTTTATAACTTAAGCTTATTTAAGAATAAAGAACCCTTATTAGGATAAGATTCAATTATGGATATTTTGGAACCTTCTCCTACAAAAGTAAGGATTCTAAGAATACTCAACCCTTCAAGAGCAAGCTATCCTAATTTTTCTTTTGCAAATTTGAGTTTTCAATTAGAAGGTGTGATTTTTTCTTCTAAGGGAATTCTTTGACACTAGAAGTGATTCCTAGTTTCCTAACCTCCATTATTTGCGTTCATCACTAAATTCCAGCAATTCTAACGTAAAATTCCAACAACTAAAACCCTAAATTCTAACCATATTAAACCTAAATTTCAGTCATATTAAAGCCTGAAGTTCTAGCTTAAATTTCCAACAATCAAACCCTAAAAAATCAACTATATCAATTCTAAAATTTCAGCATTCCAAGCTGAACTTTATACCTGAAATTTGATATTCTAGCAGCTTAATATCGGCCATATTTCCTAATTTCTGTGAGTTTTAGTTACTAGTTAATATCTCTTCTATTTGTCCAACATCACAACCAATTACTTGTTACGTTTCTGAAGGAGCTAATCATGCTGGTCTGAACTTTGCTTTTCTAAATTTTCAGGATACGAATGAAGTAATGGTATCTGGTGAGGAGACCTACTTTCCTGCACTGTCTGTTGGCATTGAGAAGTCCTCTGCAGTGGTAATTATCTAACTTTGCCATTCCATTTGAACTTCATGGATGGAGAAGACCAGGCTGTAACTTTCTGATACTAGGTTCTCATTTATATCTCTCTGTGTTTGTGCTAGGGTGTGTGTGCATGTGCAGGTGCGTGTGCACCTTGTTATTTACCTTTTCAATTGAAATGCAGTGATTAAACTAGTGGAGTTATTTCTTTGATACATGATTTTAATGCATGGTTCAATCCACCTATGCTGTTGTTGGAACATTATTTGCATTTTTAGGTTCTATAATGCTTTCCTATGATTTGAGTGTGGTTTCTGTTATAAGTTTCTTCACTCTGGTTTGAGTAATGCAAAATACAAGGAATTAGTGGTTTGGCCTAATGGGTGCTTTTGATCTTTATGGTTGTTGCATTTGACGGCAACTAAATTTAACAAGTTGTTTTGTATTATCATTCACTAAAATAATTGATAACAATGGTATTTTTAAGTCATTTGCTTTTCGTTGTTTGATCTATTATGTTGATTTGTTCTGTTGAGTCTTTTTTTATTGTAGTCTTTCTGGATAGAAAATCAAGCAAGGAATCCGGAGAACAATAGCGTCGCTACTTGGGATAGTCACAACACACCTCTATATGATCGTGGATATGTGTTAGGTTTGACTTCACCAGATGGTCTCAGTAATGTAGAAAGGTAAACAATCTCATATTTTGTTTATGTAAAATAGTAATGGTGGTCATGTGTGCATAATCTGTTTAAAACATTTAAATATGTTTGGGGATTTTATGTTCTGTGGGGGCATTGTGTGGGGTAATTAGTAAGGACTTCTTCCTAGTTCTTAGTGAGAAATAAAACAATTCGCCGTCTTTACCAAGGATAAGTTCAGGTGATGTCCAAAGGATGAATATGATTGATACTGTGACAACTTTTAAATGTTTAGTAATTGAAGAAACCAACATTAGAATAATAGTCTGATGGATAGGAATATGAAAATATAAGTAGGAACTTTATCATTCACCAGATTAGGTAAGAGATTGTCTCTCTTTCTGACCATAAGGTTTTATTCTTATTCTAGACCAATATCTGACCTATTTGACTGATGATAGATCAGATAAAGACATGATTCTTCATCGCTGGATCCTCAGTTAGCATATATATGCTCTCAAGCCCCATCAACTGTTAATGAATATGTCCTTTTTACGTGTCATTTTATGTTTCAAGAATGTTCTATCAATTATCTTACAACCCATCTTATATTTCACACAGAGGCTTGAAGATACTGGACGATGCCTCTCGATGTTTCAACTGTGGTTCTTACAGCCATTCTTTGAAGGAATGCCCTAAGCCTCGTGATAATGTTGCTGTGAATAATGCACGCAAACAGCACAAATCCAGAAGGAATCAGAACACTGATTCTCGCAATCCAATTCGATATTATCAGAACTCTTCCCGAGGAAAGTATGATGGCTTGAAGCCAGGTAGTCTTGGTGCTGAAACACGAGAACTTTTGGGTCTTGGGGTAAGAGCTTTGATCATCTCACTAAAGTAAAAAAATTGTAGCTCTCCTGTATACTTGTGTGTTCACTTATTAGTCTTTGAAGGTTTGCAATTTTTTCATTAGATTTTGCAAGTTCCTCATTTTCTCATTTTTGCATGAGGTTGAAATTGATTTCATTATTCTCATCGATGGCACTCAGGAATAGTGAAACATCAGCTGTGCCAATAATCATACTCATTGAATTGTGCCTTTTTTTTCAATATGTATAACTGTATCAATGTCTCCTTTTTCGCTTATGCAGGAGCTTGATCCACCACCATGGCTTAACAGAATGCGAGAATTGGGTTATCCGCCAGGATATTTAGGTAAATGAATTTGATTTCCTGGTGTGTCTGATAGTGCTGGTTTTTAGACCATTATAAACTTCCATTGTGGGATCTGCTTAATGCTGTTTCCACATTGTGGACAGTTTCCTACATGAATCAATGGGCATTTTTTGGATGTCAAAATGCATGATTGAGATATGGAACTTTAACATTTTTTTGATCAAATAACTGCAATTTTATATGCTTATACCAATGAATGTAATGAGTTTTAAGTTCTGGAAGACATTGTGGAATGCTAGTTGGCTGGGTTGGTCCAAGAAGTTGTTTAACTAGTATTGCGAACTTATGAGTGGGATCACAGAGGAAACTGAGTTTATCCTAATTGAAGTAGGCATAGATACCCGAAAATTTTCAATAACAAGAAATTTCCTTACATCCTGATGATTATGACCCATCTTAAGAATAAATGTCTAATTTTTGTCCTTGAGAGATACTCAGCTTATTCCACAATGTGTTTGGAGTTACGCCCTAATTTTGTGTGATTTGCTGAGCATTTCTATTAACCTATGTATTCCAGATCTGGATGATGATAATCAGCCATCTGGGATCACTATATTCGGGGATGTAGATGTCAAGGAACATGAAGATGGTGAAATTACTGAAATGAATAGTCCTGAACTGCAGAGGAAAATGTCTGCTGAATTTCCAGGAATCAATGCACCAATTCCAGAAAATGCAGATGAAAGACTTTGGTCTGCAGCACCTCCAAGTATTGATTTGTTTAGGAATCAGTCGCATGATAGATCGAACCACTCTTCAGAACCTGCTGGTAGATGGCATCACCATGAGCAAAGATGGTCTAGGAATTGTGCAGATGATGGCCCTCCTGGTGTTGACTCCATCAGCCCATCTATGTCCAGTTACCCTCCAAGGTATGGTAGTTATGATAGTCACAGTTCTGACAGCTTGAGAGGTCCAACACCTGCCCTTGGGAGGCTTTATTCTGACAGAGGAAGAAGGAGCCCTTTGCTTTATGAAGATTCCACTAGTCACAGTCCTCATAATTCATTTTTATACTCGAAACGTTATAAGCTTTCTTCACCAGCTCGTGATGGCTCAGACAGATTTGAGAATGAAAATAACAGGCATGACGACTATAACTTGGAGTATTCCAGTAGAAGGAATGATGACTATGATCGACACCACCATCACTATTCCGTTAGAAGAGATGACGAATATGATCGTTACCGCCATCACTATCATAGTTGGAGGTGAAGTGAAATGAAAAAACTAAGGTAGCATGCTTTATTTTGGTAGTAGCTTACGATAGATTTCTCATCCTTCCTCAATTACAGAGAAAAGGTCAGTACAGAAAGCACTAGCTAGATGTTCTAGTTGTTTATCGTAGTAGCATCCATTACTTTCACGTCTTTTGCGAACTTAACTAATATTGCATTGGTTAGAAATATTCTGACCTCCTCGATATTTGGTGGGTGGGAAGGAAACCATTTGTAATCATCACTATCCCTGCACTACAATGGCGGTCCACACCTACAGCAAGGTGCTGTATTAAAAATCTTTATAGTGGAGGATTTTAACTTTAGTTGTGACTATAAATTAATGGTTGTGTCTTCTCAATTAGTTATATGTCTCTAGCATTTATCTTCCCTTCGTTAATACTTTGAATGCTTTTGCACTGGTCTGGAAAGCCAGTGAAGTGTTTTATCTTTCCAAACAGCTGCTTATCTTGTTCCTGAAGTGGCTTTCAGTAGCTTAGGTCTTCACCAGCAAAGCAACTTTGATTCAATGAATCATATTTAAGTAATCATCTATGATCATACTAAGAGCTAAAAAGCTGCATAAATTTTGAAACAGAACCACCTTCCAATGCTTAAGGAGGTAAGAGGCAAAACTCAGTTACCTTCAACATCTGACTTCACCAAACTGAAATGAGAATTCCATACATTTCGATACAAACATCAGAGTATTGTGCAAGATGTACCAAGCGTTTTTCTTTGCACCAGTCAAATGCTACAAATCACCTATGATCTTATACTGTGGAAACAGAAGCCAAAAGTCTGAATCCTAATAAGAAAAGAGGGAAAAAGAGAAGATAAACTCCAGTTGAACAGGACTAGGGACACCTTTAACTACTAAGTTTACACAGCTAATACACACTACTAGGAATGAGACAACTCCTAAAAGCAACCCCTAAAATAATTGAAACAATCAAGAATCGCTGAGCCCTGAACTACAAGTACAAGAATTAGCATCACGTAGTGAAGAAAGTCCAAAGCTTCTTCCCGATAGAGACTTCACCGGGATGTTGTGGCTCTTCCTCTTCATCCTCGTCTTCACTCTGGGATTGGCTCCGGTTCTGATCAGCAGCATCATATTCCAATACCTTTTCTGGGGTCCCATTTACCTCTTCCCTCAATGCTGCATTCTCAGCAAACTGTCTAGCCCTATCAGCTTCATCGTACCGATTGTCTGAAACCTTCTCATACTGCAGGAAGTAAATCCCTTCATGATAATGAGCAAAGGAAAAAGCCAATAACAACTCTAGTATTAATAATTTATAGCACTCACCTGCATGTGTGTGTTCCCGCCATTATCACTAGCAACCCCAGCTGAACCTATAGGAACCTCCATACTTCTAACGCCATTATTCTCCCCATTGTCATCCTTGAGGTCCTGACTCCTAACACCATTGTTCTCCTCATTGTCATTCTTGAGGTGCTTTGAGGCTTTAGCAACGACAACACTGCCTCCACTGGTACATTTATAACATATATATTAGCAGCCAGTACTGCCTTCAAAAGTGTAGCAAAAACTTTTGATCAAAGCACCCTAAATTTAAGCCGTTTCAGTGAATGCAAGCATTTTTCTCCACTCCATATAATAGCCTCAAAAGAAGTGATCACCATTAACAAAAACAATATGCTCTAGGGGAAACAAACAGGTGAAAAATAAAAAGAAAACAAAATAGGCATGTACCATACGTATGGAGTTTACAATAATGATTAAAGAGCTCCCCCCAACCAGGTCATGGAGGTCTCCCCCTGGGGCCCTCATTTCAACTAAAAGGTATAGAGCAGTAAAAGTTTTAAGCTGTTAAACATAAATATCTAAAAGAAATTGCTTCGGCTTAGAAAAAGGAAAAACTTCAGAAAAAAATATCTCGTACTTTTCACATTCTAACTGGTATTAGTCCTAAAGAAAATATAGTAAACTTGAGGACTCACAGCTTTGGTCGCCGAAGATTATATCGTGCTCCTCCTGGAGGTTGCACAACAGCTGCTTTTTGTCGTCTCTTCTTTCGCTCTCCAACGGTGACACTATCAGAATGCCCCTCACTGTCAGCAACATTATGTTCACTCAATGTAGTTTGAGACGCATGACTGCGAGTGCGTTTCCGAGCATTTGGTGGACGTTCTTTTTCAGCAAGACTAGATTCATCGCGACTTCCAGCTTTTAACTGCCCAGAATCCTCAGTATCATTTACTTCCAGGGCTTCTCCAAGAATATTCTTTGCATCTTGAACAACAGCCTTGACAGAGCGTGTTCTACTAATTCTAGCCCTGCCTCGTTTGCGAATTTGAGAACCACGCTTCAAGTCAGAAGTCTGAGAGTCTTCTTGATATTCTGAGGTCTTACTATTAATATTGCTGTGATCATCAGCTGACTGATCCTGTGCAGGTTCTGCATCTCCAGTGCTCCTATCGGACGGTAACTTCTGCACACCAATTGAATCATCCAAGACTGCAAAAGATAGCTCCGCTTCATTTTCATTGAAATTTAGTTGTTTTGAAGGGTCGTCCATGTTAAGTTGTTTGGTATCGACTGAAGCCCCACTGGTAAGGTCTTGCACAACCACAGTATCATCTCTTTTGCCAGGAGAAAACTTAAAAATCTTCGATGTGCACTTTCGGAGCCATGAAACTGGAGATACAGAGCGAACCAATGCAGGATTTATCTCAGCCTCTTGCTTACTAGGAGCAGGGATATCCCCATCACCACCTTTGATAACATGAACTGAATTTGGTGTTGGAATATCGTCCACATTCTCAATTTCTTGAGAAGAAATTAGATCAGAAAGCACAAATTCAGAGGTTATTTGACTGCAATTCTGGCAACTCTTATGCTGCTCAACAAATAAAATAAAGCGCTCTTTCTCTTTAATAAACTGCTCCCTGTGGTCCTTCAATTTCTTGCTAAGTTCACCAAGCTTATCAATATCTTCTCGCATTTCAAGTTGCTGCTCTTTTAGATGCTTTTTATTATCATCAACTTCCTGTCTCTCTTTTTCTATCCTCAGTCTTTCTAGTTTCAAATCATCCATTTCCCTTCTAGCAAGATCTCTTAAGAAATTAATGTTCTTCAATTCTCTCTCTTTCTCATCTTCAAATAATTTTTCCTTTTCTTGCAACAGTTTTTCCATATCCTCTTGTCTTTTTGCCATATCATTCTCAAGCATACTCTTCTGCAGCTCAATATCATGAAGCAATTGCTTTCTCTCATTTTGAGCTTTTTCAGCTATCACATCTTGCTCATGTTTCATGTTTGCCTCAAAGGATTCTTTGGTTACATCAAGAGCCTCTAGCTCCCTTTTCACAAAGTCTTCTGCCGCCTGCTTCTCTCTTCTAATCCTTTCTTCTTCTGACAGTTTCTGCTTTTCAAACTTCTCCCTCTGATCACTGATGTTCTTCAGCTCTTTCTCAATCTCAGTGCTTTTCTCATCCAGTTCTTCCCACTGTCTCTCAAAATTCTCTTTTTGTCGCTTTAAGTCGTCAGTCTCCTTCAAAAGCATTTCCTCCTGAAGCCTGCACTTTTCTATTTGTTCTTTTAGTTCTGATTGCAAGCGAGTGTATTCAAGCCTCTCTTCCTCACTCACTTTGAGTCGGTTTGTCTCCTCGTGTATTTGCAATAGCTTTTCTTCATTGGTTGCCCTTATCTTCTCAAGTTCAGCCCTGAGATGCAAAAGATTCTCTCTATCAGACTGTAATTGCTTTTTTTCATTCTCCAAGGTCTTGGCCTCAGATTTTATGGCTTTTTCCCTTTCTTTCAAAGTTTTTGTCTTGGATTCGAATTCCTTCTCTTTCTCTTTAAGCTTCTCCAGCTTCTTATCCAAGGCTTGCTCTCTTTTAGCAACTTTCTCCTCTATATGTTTGATTTCAGCTTCTTTCTTCTCCACTTCAAGAATCCTGTTGCGCAGATCATCGTCAACAGATTTTCTCTTTTCTTGAACTTCCAACTCAAAATCAAGCTTCTTTGCATCCAAAACAGCATTGTGCTCATCAATAAGCTTTTGTATCTCAACCTGTGAACCACAAGAGAAAGAAAAGTAACATCAGTTTTAAGATAAAACTAATAGTATTCCAGCATTTTACTTAAACAATTCAGAGGTACTTCTAGGTAAACATGTACACAGACCAGGCAGAGGACCAATAACTGAAATTAAAAGGTAAAGAAAATGTTACAGCCATAAACCTCAGAAACACTTTATGCAAAAAGCAAAAAGAGCAGAAATGGAAAAGGTCTGGTTTCAAAGGTGGCAATGAAATTTTCTTCAACCACTGCAGTAAGCTCCTTCAGAAAGAACAATGAACTACATACAAGCAAAAAAAATGCATAAACTGAGCACTAAAGGTTGACTTATAAGTTCTATAGCAAATAATGATATGAACACGCAAAGAAATTTTAGCATGCAATGATACACAAAGAAAGCATACTTGTAAGATGTTATCTACTTATCTCTATCAGAAATTTATTTTTACCACGCACTTTTTCTCTGTCTTTAAGTTTTTCCTCCAATGCATGCAACTCCTCTTCTTTCTTCTCTAGCTTCTTTATTGTAGAATCGAATTCCTGCAGAAATTGACATAAGAATTGTTAATTGAACTTCAATAGCATATTCAACAACAGCTCAATGAAAAGGAAGGCATGCCTTTTCTTTCAGGAGTAGATTAGCCATCCTGTTGCTTATATCTTCTTCTTTCCTATTCAAGATTGAATTTGCTTCATCGATCTTCTTTTGTGCATCTTCAAGGTCCTTCTCTTTCTGCTTAAAAGTCTTATCAGCCTCATTTGCCCTCTCCTCTCTCTGGTTAACGATTCTTTGACCCTTGGATAACCTTTCTTCCCCCTCTTGTAATTTTCTCTCCCATTCCCGCAATTCTTCCCGTTGCTTGGACAAATCATTCTCATGTGCTTCCCTCCTGATCACATAGCAGCCGCATTGTTAAAATGTGAAACAACTGAACTGCTATAACGATAATCACAATGGAGAGGGAAGTGAGTTCAAAGGAACCAAGTAGTAAAGGTGAAATTTATAGAGCATACTCTGAAATAAAGGATAAGCGCTCCCTACGAAGTGCTGCTTCTCTGGACTCCAGCTCTTGCAATTTCCTCTCAATCTCTGAACTCTTTCGGTTCACTTCAGCAAACTTGGCATCAGCCGCGCGCAATTTTGCTTCTATCTCCAATGATTTCTCTTCAACACTATTGACCAATGCATTGGCTTCAGCCAACTTTGAATCAGCTGTGAATTTTATTTCTGCATTTTCTGAACGCATCTCACGCACTGCCTTTTCCAACTACAATGATCAAACTCCCACTGATTAAAATCAATTTATGGAAACCAGAATGTTTGTGACTGAAAAAAAGCCTATACAGTTCAAGGGTTGGAGAGAATCATGTAAGCATAGCAGCATTCTTAATATATATCATGATTCATATTATCTGATTCAAAAATCAAGCAGATTATATTCAATAACAGGTGTCCACCTTAACTGGTTGGGTTTCATATGTTGGCACAAACTAAATAAGTGAAACAGAACCTTATCAGGCAAAAGAAAAAGTTTACCATATAAAAGCTTTCCCATTCAAGGATATTTTCAAAAAGTACCATGGTAGCGAAAGAAAAGAAATCTTAAGATAGACAGCTCCTAAGCATCTCCTCATAGAGAACAAAGATAGAAACTTAGTAAAAGATTCAAATATGGGGCTGAAAGGAAAAGTTTGTCACCAACTTCTTCTGTCAAATAGTCCTCTCTTAACATCAACTCAAACAGAAAAATAAATGGAACCAGCATGCACACAAAAAGGAAAGTTATGGATCTTACATCAAGAACACACTCTTTTTCAACGCCCAAGGCCTTCCTCAAGTTCTCTTCCCGCTTCTCAGCATCAGAAATTGCAATCAAATGAGCTGCTCGTTCTCGTTTAAGTGCATCCTTCGCTTCTGAAATTGCTTGGTCGAGTTCTTCATACTTTGAAGCCCATTCCTTTTTCTCAATCAAGAGAAGGCCCATATTGTACTGGTACTCAAAAAGCTGTAATATGGATCGGGTGATCAAACCAGCATCACATTTTCTATAAGCAATAAACTCATAATTCCTAGAACAAGCATTCAAAATGTAAACTAGTCTAGAGAGAACACAAAGATAACTTAAATTAAAACTTAAAAAATGACGTTCATTAAAAAGCTTCTGAATAGAGACAGAGATATTTACAAAATGTTTCCTGCTGCCTGTAAATTCTGGAGCAGTGAGACTTAAGCCAGAGTAGATCAGGCTCTCACATTGAATTCAAGCAGTTTTAGTTTCCTTTAGCATACTTAGCCCAATCTGTGTGTTTTTTTTTTTTTTCTTCTTGTCATCTACTTACCTAAGTGCATTTATCTTTGCTCCTCTCCATTTGATTTACCAAAATGATACTTGTTCCCAGAAAGCCCTACCGGCTTACATACAGCCAAACTGATGTCCCTACATTGCTGTGTTATAGGAATCTGATTCAAAAATACAATGTTCTATGCCAATAGCATATCCTGCAAGATTCTTCAAATGCTAATGCTAACTAGTGGCTACGGTGCAACATCATTAATGGATTAAAGACATTTTATGAGGGTGAAAAATAACTTCCAGCAATGCAACATTTTGTGTGTCATCCCACTTTCCTCCATTTACACTTCTCAATCAACGATCCCAGGCCCTTATCTCAGGCCTCCAATAACTAAAAGTAGTGGCCAACACTGCCAAACACTTGCTCTCACAACCAAAATCAACAAATCACCCACCGAGATGCCATGTACTGATCAGACTTCATGTTTTGTAAAACAATTTATAATGATATATTAAGCTAAATCACAAGAATCAAATCAACATTCATCAGTGTTCTTGGCCAACCAAAACATAGACAACAAATACATAAAGATGACACAAAGTTATTATATAGACAACAAATACATAAAGATGACATA
>JAOQMM010000001.1:19828175-19844668 GCA_027563515.1 Erythroxylum platyclados
GGTTCCAACATACTTTAGAAGACTCTTTTAGGCCCCAAACCTCATCTTGTGGGCTTTGAAACATGCGGAACGTGACAATTGGCATCTAAAGTTTATGGCTGGCTTTGGAACATTACAAAAGGGCTAAGGACTTGGGAACCGAGAGGCCCTTGTTCAACCGACTGCAAGTGGATGTAGTGGTCAATGGTCCCCTCAGCTTTCCACTTTGCCTAATCATGACACTAAACTTGCTAGTAATTACGAACGATTAAACATAAATTAAGCATGTTTATGTATTGATTCACCAGTTCCTATGCACCAACTTAACTTCTGTAAGATTATGATAATCAGCACAAGCAAATCCTGAGAATTTTCAAATACTTAAGTTTTCCGACCGACCAAACACCAAATTATCACGTGTAAAACACCACAGATTTTCTCGTATGAACGAGAAACTGTTGACCAATATGACTTCTTACACATTATCTCACAATGATGTGCTTCCACCGTCCGATGTCGCCGTCCACTCGTATAACCTACCGGCTTCCCTCTATTTAAATAAACAAACCCATTTTTATTTCCTCACTTTTCTCACTGTCCAAGCACGAACTAGACAGATCCCATCTTGAGGAATGGCTTGTTCAAGCTCGGCTCTCAGAAGTATCTCATCATCTACTGTGAAAGTAGCGACCCGATCGAGATCACATGCTACTGTACGCACCAAAACACTCGTCCCTTTCAATCTCACAAACTCGTCCCAGAATTCGAGGTTGTTTGCCAAAGCTCCAAGCTTTAAAAACTTCCCGGTGCCAAGAAGATCTTTTTCTTGCAGAAATCAAGCTGTTTCATCTGATGATCCAAGACCCAGTAAGTGATTTCTCTGTAGTTGAGTATGAGATAAGTTTTGGAAGGGATCATTTTAGTTTCTGGAGCGATCTTTTCTGGGTTTCTCATTTCTTTGATTGTCTATGCAGCTAAAGTTCAGGAGCTTCATGTTTATGAGATAAATGAGAGAGATCGTGGAAGCCCTGCTTATCTGCGACTGAGTCAGAAAACTGTTAACTCTCTAGGCGATCTTGTGCCCTTCAGTAACAAAGTAAGTTCTTTGTGATCTGATGTTCAGCGTCCTGATTCTTGTTTGTTTCCCGAGAAAATTTGCTTACTTTTATAGCATAGTTTAATCATGGAAAAGGCAACTTCTATAACAAATTAGTATCCACAGATCATATTTTGATGAGTTCTTTGACATTTCCGTGCACAGCTATACAGTGGAGATCTGCAGAAAAGGATTGGAATAACGGCAGGAATCTGCGTGCTGATCCAGAACAAGCCTGAGAAGAAAGGTGACAGATACGAGGCCATGTACAGCTTCTACTTCGGTGACTACGGTCACATATCGGTGCAAGGTTCATACTTGACCTACGAGGACACGTACCTTGCAGTGACTGGTGGGTCAGGGATATTCGAAGGAGTGTATGGTCAGGTTAAGTTGAAGCAACTTGTGTTCCCTTTCAAGTTGTTCTACACTTTCTACTTGAAGGGTATTAAGGATTTGCCTCAGGAGTTGCTAGGGACACCAGTTGAACCTAACCCTGCTGTGGAGCCAAATCCTGCTGCTAAGGCTTGTGAGCCGCATGCAACTATTGCTAACTTCACTGATTGATTTCTGACTATGGTGATTCTGATGTAGGGTTGTAGTTGAACCAATAATGTTGAGGAACTAAAGAGTGTATGCTTAGAAATTTTGTGAATTGAACGTTTATGTTGCAGTTCTTGTGATGCTTGGATGAATTTAATGGTTTGTGGAATCCATGGCTTTCCTTTAAGTTCTTCTTGACAGTTATTAGTCCTAGTCCAAAAATCAGAGTTAACAAGTAGAATTCACATGAAAAATGGATCTATGAACGAAAAACAGCTTAGAAGATACAATGGGAATAGGTGTTTTTGTAGAAAGATCTGTCTGCTCGAACTGATATTCATCAGAAAAATCCAGGACATGAACTCTTAAGCGAGATTATGCAGATTAGAGAGAAAGTTACAGTCCAGAAAAATCAGTTGAAGAAGAACTGACTTTCAAACCCAACAATTCCCAGTAGAAGAAGAACAAGAGCTACGAACTCTATAAACATCAAGTTCAGCACAGAGCAAAACAGAATTCTTGAGGAATTCCAAAAGATCCTGACAAGAACATCATATCAGTAACAATAATAATGTTAGAGACTGTAAAACATATCTGCAGTTTAACATCATTATAAAAGATTGAACTTTTACCATCACTAGAAACAGTATCCACCAACTTCAAGTTTGAAAAAGGATTAATCACATCAACTATCAACAAAAATCAATTTTCAGAATCCCATCAAGCTCAGTTGAATGGAAGCACATTACAAATACAGGAAGAGAAGCTAAGATGGTTTACTTGTCCAATCCTCAAAACTCTGAATCCCTCATCTTCTTCTCCATGCCAGTGCCACCTCTTTTTCCCTCTTCTCTTCCTTTTCCTTCCTCTTCTTTTTCTTTCCTCATCTTCCTAATCCCATAAAAACCGTAACCCAAGAGTGAATTTTTCTTGTTGGGTCCTCATAAGGGTTGGGTTCCAGATTCTGTTTAGGCTTTACATCCTTTAAAAAAGCAATCTTTTTTACATAACTCTACTTTTACATTACTTCTCTTTTAAAAGATAACAAATCACATAATTCTTAATTGTTGTTTCTTTAAATAATTTATTTGAAACATAAAATTTATAAAATAATGTGTGCATCCAAACAAGGGCTGTAAGTTCACTAATTAAAAAACTAACTTCTTTTAATTGCATTTTATGTGGGCAAAAATGTTTGGTTCAACCTTATTTGAATTTTAATTGATAAAAGGATTAGGGAGTTTGAACCCAACTTGATTTTTTTTTTTAAGATCCGAATTCGACCTAAGGCTTAAACGAACTCAAGATCTAAGATTTGTGCTTAAGTCCAGTCGAATTTCGAATCGTACAAGCCTAAAATTTATTTTCTTTTTTAATATAATTTGATTTTTGAAAATGACTTCGTTTATACTTGAAGTATTTAAATTTTAGGTTAGACCGAGTTGTAGAGTTCAGGCTTAAAAAAACTCGAACTCAAATCGAAACTTAATCAACTTAGGTTGAATAAGTTGAACCTGACTATAAATATCATCTTTAAAAATGATATTATTTTATTAAGTGAATAAACTAATCAAAATTGATAAAAATAACATTATTTTATCAAAATTCAAAATCCAAACAAACATCAGACTTTTTGGATCAACTGTGGGCTGAAAACCCTAAGTTTAGGTAGCTAGGCTGCTATATATATATATAGCCCACCAAACCTGTATGGCCTCCTCTTTGACCAACTTCTCCTCCAAATTGTCAAAAACCAAATCCCAGAAGCTGACATTCTAAGTTTTGGACAGGTTTTAGAGACTCAATCATCAAATACCTTGGAAGATATGGTTCAATCATGTCTGATTTCCTTTGCCCAAAGTCTAAAGTAATCCAATCCCATCTTCGTCCTTATTCAAAACCTAAAATTCACCACTCTTGCTTATAATAATGGCTGCCAGCCACTTTGAGAATAAGCAATCTCTTCTTAATGTGAACTCAATCAAATTAATCAATTCATTAATCAAGATACCTCCAAAAAACTGGTCTAATCATCATCAAATCACTTAAACAACTAGGTTTTTTTTAAGGAAGAAGGAATCTATGGGACACAAGTGGAGTAGTCACTAAGAATATGAAATGGGTTTCATAAATCATTCTCTTCAAAATTTTAAATTATAAATCACAAGTGGGATCCGGGAACACTTCACAAAATCCGAACTTATAATCTAAAACCTTGACTTTATATCATGTAATAGGCAAACTTGTTTTGTAGTTTGTATAATATAAATGGAGGTTGAGCTGGAGTAGAGAGACCCATTTCATCACTCAAAGCCTGTGTTGGGCACACGCATTTAACCTCGCCTTTTTCCTTCTCGTCATTTCATCTTCTCTAGCTTTAAGGTTAGTATGAGGCTTGAAGACATGTGGTTGGTGTTTCTGATATTGGGATTTTGTTGTTGTAGCAGATCAGGTGAAGGAGGAAGAGCTAGTCCTAGTCCAGTGAGTGAAGCAACTCTGCATCAAGTGGCTGCTTCACTTCAAATGTATGTTGATCCACTTCCTAACATGCCCAAGCTACTTGGTTACACCATCAATCCTTTACATCACACGCCCCTGCCAACTCATCTTACTATTGGCATGTATGAGATCAAATGGGTACGTATGGAGTAACTATTTCAATCGAGCTCGGGTTCAAGTTCGGGCTCGGGTTTGATTATTAATATGAAATGGGTTAAGTTGAAGCAACTCATCTTACTATTGGCATGTATGAGATCAAATGGGTACGTATGGAGTAACTATTTTAGTCAAGCTCGGGTTTAGGTTTGGATTTGATTAATAATAATAATAATAATAATATTAGTTTATTTGTTTTAATAATGTAGAAATTCCATCGTGACTTACCGCCTACTACAGTCTTTGCGTATGGACTATCAGCTGCAACTGCGGCAGTACCCGGCCCCACTATAGAGACAATCAGAGGAGTATCTACTCAGGTGACGTGGCAGAATCTCCTCCCTTCATCACACATACTCCCCTGGGACCTGACAATACCTACGGCTATCCCTAAACATGGTGGCGTCCCCACAGTCGTTCATCTCCATGGTGGAGTCCACCCACCTCAATCAGACGGTCACGCTTTGGCTTGGTTCACGTCTGGGTTTCATGAGACTGGGCCCACCTGGTCCCAACCAACTTACACGTACCCTAACGTCCAGCACTCTGGCAATCTGTGGTATCACGATCACGCTGTCGGGTTAACACGTGTCAACCTCCTAGCGGGTCTGATCGGAGCTTACGTTATCAAAGATCTGGAACTTGATGCAGAACTCAATCTCCCGATGGGCCCGGAATTTGATCGACACCTAGTGATCGTTGATCGGAGCTTTTCAAGAGATGGATCGTTATACATGAATTACACAGGAGATAATCCCACCATTCATCCTCAGTGGCAACCGGAGTATTTCGGAGACGCCGTCATTGTCAACGGCAAAGCCTGGCCCTACCTTGAGGTCAAACGTAGAAAATACAGATTTCGCATAATCAACGCCTCTAACGCTAGGTTCTATCGCTTGTCACTGATCAACGGTCCAGATTTTGTCCAGGTGGGGTCTGACGCCTCATACTTAGCTTCCCCAGTTGCAACACCAACTATCCTATTGGCCCCAGCAGAAATTGCCGATGTCGTCGTTGACTTCTCAAAGTCAACAGCGAATGAGGTGGAGTTGACCAACGACGCTCCATACCCGTATCCGACCGGTGATGCGGTCGACGAGTTGAACAGCAAGGTCATGAAGTTCATCGTCGGGACTGGAGCACCGAAACCGCCAGACGTTTCCCGGGTTCCTACGAGTTTGGTCAACTATCCTCCGGCGACGACTGCCGGAACGGAAACTATTAGGTACATAGTGATGTACGAGTACGAGAGTTCCACCGGAGATCCGACCCATTTGTACATAAACGGGAAGCGATTTGAGGATCCAGTGACGGAGACACCAAAAAGTGGAAGCACAGAAGTGTGGGAGGTGATCAACTTGACAGCTGATAATCATCCATTGCATGTGCATTTGGGTACAGTACAAGCAATCAAAGCTCAGGAGTTGGTGGATTTAACCGGTTTCACCACATGCATGACTAAGAAGAACGATGCAGTTGCATGCAACGTAACGGGTCATGCAACTGGGAAGGTGATTAAAACTCCGGACTACGAGCAGACATGGAAGAACACAGTGAAGATAGAACCTGGGTATCAGACGACGGTGGTCGTCAAGTTTAACTTGGTTGATACCGGAAAGATGTATCCTTTTGATGCAACTGCAAAACCAGGCTATGTTTACCACTGCCATGTGAGTACAATTAAGCTTCGAGTTATCATCATAAGGATGGCGAATGATTAATATATACTTATCATTGCTTTTATTGCAGATTCTGGATCATGAAGACAACGCAATGATACGCCCTTTGAGGCTGCTTCCATGAATAACATAAAGAAGAGAGATACTTTGGTGGTGTTATGTCTGCAACGATGAAGAAGATGTAATTTGCTCAAATAAATTGTTGCAAGTAAAAAAGAATAAGATTTTCTGTATATGAAATATTATAATCTATGAATATGAGTTCAAGAATCCATGTTAATTTCCTGATCAGTGCAAACACTGGATAATGAAAGTTTTTTCTATGCTGGTGTTGATGATCTGCCGGTTAAAGCACACATTTTTTATTCCGCAGGAACTTCTGTTAACCCAAATAAGGAGGAAGAATGACAAAGTATTTATATCTATACATCAAAACCTAAAATTTTAACAAGGAATTTCGATGATTGCAAAGTAAATAGCAGATCAGGTGATACTACCAAACACCTCAGGAAGGTGATGGACTAGCACTCAAGTTGGAAATAAGTCGGACTTCATACAGATCGTCCTTCCCCTTAGCTGCAAATCGTAATGTAACAGAGGTGATTTCACAAGAAAACAGAAAAAGAGAGAGCAGATTGAGATTTCTTTATAGACCTCTAGAGCATAAACTTCAAACGACATCCAAATCACAAAATTTAGAAACTAACCAACTTCTGCCGTGATGTCTGGTCCAAAGAATGAAGTAAATTTAGCCTGAACCAATTGTTGAGCTTCAAATGTCAGCGAGGAGTTACACCGCATTCTCAAATTAGATGTGAAAATTCAAAACTGGTTGCATTGATATTTGATAATACCTGTCTTTGTTGAAAATCTGACAACTGCAAAGCTTTTGCTTCAAATACCAAGACAAGACAGTATTTACCATCCTCTGTGACCTAAAAGCCACCACCAAAAGCCGAATAAATCACAGACATACTATCAACAAATCCTACTAAACTATAGCAACAAGCAGAAAAACAATGCAAGCTCGAGACCTTAAATAACCAGCATCAAATCAAAGTAGTTAATGATCTAGTACAATGACTTCACCTTTTTAAATCATTAAAAATGTATGAAAAGAAATTTACGTTGTAGAGATATATGGTAACATAATGAACTATAACTCATGTTTTAGACGCTGAAGAAAAATGGAAGATGCACAAGTTAAAAATAGAAGATGCACAAGTTTAGCAATCAAGTTACTCAATAGTATCTGTATGTGATAACACTAAAAGTTCCAAACAGAGACACTCAGGCCTTTAAACAGTTGCATAAAGGAAACTTGACACGTCTAGTTAAAATAAAGTTTAAGTTGACACACCTCTTCACGAATCATTTGTAGAATTGGTGCACTCCTCCTTGGAATTCCACCGCCCTGAAAAGCAGAATCAAGATATTCAATATTTGACGAAAGCGGATGATCAACAGAAAGCATCTTGATCAAACTCTAAGCTCACAAACAAGAGGAAATTGGTTTTGTTTCACTAATCGAATAGTGGAATACACGCAAATAATGAAAATGATTGAATGATTTTGCAGTGAATCTTACATGGACAATCCAAATTCATTATCCTATTGACGCACTGGAATCCAAAAGGAGCAAAGAATTAATTTTTTACTACTGTGGAAAAGTAGGTAGGTGATACACTACGCAGTGATTCATAACATGATTTTAAGTATACTTGTTGAGTGCTGCATTTATTTGTAAGAAGATATTGACGTTTTGATTTGTAAGGAATTTGTGTGTAATGTTTCATAGATCTATCTGCAGCTTTTCTGGTTTTTCCAACACAAGTCAAATCCACAATTTCATACTTTGTCTTCTCAATGCTGTCACGGGAATCGATCTAAATCTAGGGTGCTCTAAAACAAAGTTTTAACTACCAAAGAAATGAATCCTAATACAAAAACCCAAAAGGTGTCTAATCCCCGCAAATAGTTATTTCTAAGGATTCCTTCTTTTGATGAATATACTTGTACAGGGTCGTCAGAACAGTTATAGTTCAGTAACAATTGAACCCGTTGCATTAATGGTTCGCATGGCAACTAAATTTGCAAATTAAAGTTCATTGGCTTTCCTCGGGCCACTGGCATACGTCATCAGTTATGTTCCTTTCATAAGCTAGTTACACAGCATACCAGGCCATACTGAAAAATGCGCTTTAATGCCTCATCCAAATGCTGCTCATCTCCATACCGGAATCTTGTAACATCGCTTCTGACCTAACAAAGCTATAAAAATCAGACCAAGAAGAATATTCAAGTGATCGAATAACATCTACCAACGCAGGTGGCCAGTAACCTGTTTAAGGATTGGAGTGGCACGAGTTTCCCTCAATACTTGAGCATCAGAATAAGTCAAGCACGGAACTGGCTTGAGTTCTGCATACTGTATACCATTCAAAAAGGAAGTCAGCATATCTTGCCTACAGAGAGACATCAAATAACGCTAAACTGTTAAATACTAGGAAAGAAATACCTTGAGAGCCATGCCAATAATTGCAAGAGGAAAGCCGTAAGTTAACATTATTGCTGACCACTCAGAACCAGGGAGGATATTGAAGTATGCGCCAAATCCATACCTGCAGTTTTTGCCCACATCTCAAATTATCATGGTTTAAATGTTCTCTAAGCACTAAAACCAATAAGCAACTTACGAAAGTAGTGAAATCCCAAGACCCAGACCAATGACACCGAAGGAAACCTGCAAATTATCAATCCCAAATTTCATTCCTCAGAACATACGAGGATTAACCTAATCCAGCAAAGAAAACATAAACAAATATGCTAGATAAGTGACTCTAGATCAATCATCAAGTAGATTAGGCAAATGTTTGTTGCAGACTATGAGTCGGATCGTAACCAAGAAACCAATTGCTTATTCCAAAGAACAATAATTTGGAACAAAACTCCTGAGAAATTTAATGTTTCTGTTAAAAGAGAAACACGGAAAAAAGACATCTTTGCTACGAAATATCATTGCTTTACTGGAATGAAAACTGACACAGCACTACTATTATACTGAGAAATTATCGTCAGCTAAGAGAATTTCAGTTTACTTCAACAATTATATGAAATCATAAAGTCAGTGAGACAGAAACAATTGAAAAGCACAGATCTGAATACACTTAAACAAAACGTACCTTAGCGAGAGAAAACCCTTCATCGTCTTCGACAATGCTTTTAGGAGACGACGGAGTTGCAGTAGAAGGCTGAGTCGAATCCACTGCTTTCACCATCCATGTCAGCTTCCGATTATTCAGTCTCTCGGCACTCGTTATCATCCGCGGCGAGCAGCTGCCTACGGACAGAAAGCGACGGCTGTGGTCGAGTATTACCAGTCCGAACCGGTCACGACTACCGTTAGTGCCATAGACTTCACGAGAGCGTGACGAAATTGCTCCGGCCGCCGTTGGCGGTGGCGAAACCACTACTTCCATGGCTTTTGAGTCGACTCGTAGTGTGTTTATGCGAGTAAATATCTTTCCGGAGCGGGAAACGAGCGGTTACAGTTACATGAGCGTCAACCGCCCACAACCATAAAAATAAAAATAAAAATAATATATTTATATACACGCACACGTATATAAATAATAGTACTTAAATAAATTGTATTTTGAGGTTTTATTTTATTTTTTCCTCTAAGAAAAATTAGTTTTTGAGTGATATTATTTAATAGTTAATAAATGTTTCGTAATTTATAATTTCATGTAATAATAATTGTACCTAAAAAATTAAATACTTTTATTAATATTTAAAAATTTTCAAGTTTTATGTTTTAAAAATTAAAAAATCTATTAGATATTTATGAAAATTATTATCACTAAGTAATTAATATATTTTAATAATGTTTCCTATTATTATTGTTGTTGTTGTTAAAAATTTTGGGTTTGGTTTAAAAATAATGAACTAACTCTTATTTAATTAAATTAAAATTAAAATTTATGTGTTAAACTTTTCTGATTTGATTAATTAAAATATTAATTTGAATTGGTTTAATAATAATGAATTAAATTATATTTGATCAAATTAAAATTAATATTTAAACTTGTAAATCTGACCTCTCTTCAGCCTATTATCTATATCATTCAACTTAAGTTCATTATGGTTCTTAGGATTAAGCTCCACGATGGATGCAGTTCGATTTGATATGAATCGCTTAATAAGTGATTTGAACTCTCTTGAGTCGTCTAAAATGTTGTCGTTTTGGTCTTTTTAAGTTTTTTAAATTTACAAACTAAAGTATGTAGTCTTAAGAAATTACGTAAAATGACATCAATTTTTAAGTTTAATTTTTAAGAAATTAAGTCAAATGACATCAATTTTTAAGTTAGGCCAAATTTTGAATTGACTTCTTAAACTCGAACCTAACTTAAAGTCCGACAAATTTGAATTCAAATTTTTAATTTTAGTTAAGAACGAGATCTCAAATCGTTTCTAAACGACGTTGTTTTAATCTTGAAAATTTAAATTTATATCATTTTGAGCAATTAAACCAAACAATGTCAATTTTCAAGAAAAGATTTGGGCCGAATTTTGAATTGACCTCCCTCACTTGAATGTGACCTAAAGTCTGAATCTCGAGTTGCTTCAAAATAACGTCATTTTAATCTCCGGTCTTTAAGAGAAGGTTTGGTCCGAATTTTATACTAAACTCTTAGACTGAACCTAATCTAAAATCTAATCAACTTAAAGCCTATCTGTTAATTTGAGGCCGGACCGTTCGAACTATGCCTATTAAGGACACCTGTCGATCTAAGAATAATAGAAGAATTTGCATAGCATTTTCCGTCTCCTCAACAAAATCTGTCGTGGTTGGTCAAACATTGAGGAGGAGAAGATACATGCGTGGGGCTATGGAAATCTGGAGTGAAAGGTCGGAGGGCAAAGTGGCTGGTTTCGATTTTGTGCGATTGACAGTTGGCGATTTCGCATTGGGTCAACAAAGATAAGGTAAGAAATCACAAGATTCTCTGCCTAACACCATTTATGGCAAGCAAGTACGAGACAAAGCTCGTTCATTTATTATGATTACTACTACAATAATGTTACTGCATTTCCATTCTCAAAACTGCCTCAACGTTACAGTTTGTCTTCTTCAGAGGTAATGTTGGTGGTTCCCGATCCTCTCTCTCTTTCTCTTTCTGGTCTCTGCTAATACTCAGTACTTTGTAACTACTCTCTTTGTAAAGTTTCGTTCTTGGCAATGATGATCACAAGCAACAAAAAGAAAGAACTCCGAAATCTCTTGTTATTATGGTTTCTTTTCTGCTCTTGTTTGACATTCCTGAGAAGAAAATGTGAGTTCTAAAGAATCAAGTTTTTGTCTTTGTGGGTTCTTCAGTTTATGGTGTTGGTCTTTGTTAATCAATCAATGAAGGTGGTTTGAACTAATAAAAGATTCGTGAATTGCCCTTATGGTTTATGACTCTGGACTTGGGAAGAAATGAAGATGGTGATGATGGTTCCAGTGGGTTTTGTTCTTATTTGTTCATAAAGATGGAAACTGTGTGGAGCCTCTGGTGCATATTAGCTACCCAACTTTGCCTATGATCAGTATTTATCATCTGTGGTTACTCTTATGTTCCCCCAAAGGGCTTAAAGCTTCCGATGTTTTCTGATATTTTTGGGGTGTGTTGGCCTCCCGACAGTGTACTCATTTCTTTTACTTAATCTGTGCTTTTGTCTAACATAAATACCATCATTTTGATGATAAACTATTGCACTTTTTATCTGATGTTAGAGTTCTATGGGCCACTGGAGATGTTAAAAGTGTCTGTTTTGGTAGAACCTCCTTTACCAAGTGATCTGATAAAATGATTACTACATATTGTCATGATCTTACAATAACTTATGGTTCGAATCTTTACTCTTTAAGTTCAATCTAGTACTAGAATTACAGTTTTTTGTGTCCTCAATATGTGGTCCTTGTTCCTCTGATGATCCTGATGAAGTCAGTTAAACACTAGGTGGGTACTAGTGTTATTGAAAAGGATGAAGGATCCTTATGACATTTCAATGCATTAGGTTATTCAATGAAGTAGAACTCATCTGCCTTTTGTTTTGAAAATAGGAAGCAATCCCTTAAGCCAATTCAGATGCGAGGAAGGGAAGGAACCTTCCCATCCTCGCACATAATCCTCTTCCGGTCACTCTTTCGCATATAATCCTCTTCCGATCACTCTTTCCTTCCTATCAACTGTAGTAAAAGCATGTTAAATGTATTTTTGATGTCTTTCAATTGAATTTCCATAACATATATGATCTTTTCTGATTCAGGTAAAATGGCTCTGGTTCTAATGTGCTATAAAATGCCTTATAAAGATTGCTGTCTCCGTTCTCAAAATGCGATAAGCCAGCATCGCAGACAACTGCAATGTGACTGTTCAATCTTCTCAACAGGATCTAGGTATCTTGATCAAAAATTGAAGGCTTTACTCAGTAGTAGTGATATCTTGACCAAATCAGTTAGAAGAGGGAGAGTCCATACGGCTCAAGAAATGAATCTTGGCCAAGGTGATTTCCTTCTGCAAAACATTAATGATACACCTTCCCTGCATAAAGGTTGGACCAGAAAAGGAAACCAATTGTGCAAAGTACCATGCGCTTTGAATGGTGGTAATACTGAAGCACAGCTGAAATTATTAGATTCATATCTCGGAAAACTCCATGGTGCTGAATGTCAGCCCTCTTCAGATGCTGATGATCAGAGGGTTCAGTTGCTTGATAAAACTGATCTGATCAGTACCAGGGAGGAGCTAGATTCTCTTAACACATATCTTGGAAAACTTAATGAGAGTAAGACACTCCAACTACTTCTGTTATTAGCTTATTGTCAACTATGGTGGTTCGTGTTAGAAAGCTTTATCTTCATGCATCTTCTAGACATCATCCTGAGCTCATAAGCTACAAGTTTTCCTTTTTTCTTTATCATTTAGTAAAAGTTATACCCATGCTTCCTCCTCTTGAGTTTCTACTCTTTAGCAATGACATACTCTTTTAACTGAACTTATTGAGCTCGTCAGTAATATTTATTTTCTTGTTCAAGTTTAGATTGTTTTATGAATTTGTCCCCATATGTGTATCCAACTGCTTGCTACTCCGCAAAATATTTATTCAAATTTTCATTTTCCTTCAGATACAAACACAGAGAACTACAAATCATCTACTTTTGATGATGTTACTCAAGAAACTCCAGTAGCAAAGCCATTCACATTCAATAAGGGTTTTAGAAAAGGTGATCAGAAGATATCAAGAAGTACTGCAGAGTTGAGGCAAATGAAAGTTGACAGTGGTTCAGGGAGGTCTCAGTCGTCAGAGAAATATGATGAAACCTCTGATCTCTATGTTGCGTATGTCATAATCTACATAATTTTGTCAACCTTTTCCTTCTTGTTTCTCGTCTTCTTTTCCTTTGTCAACTAGTAATTAGTATTGTTATTTTCGTGATGTAATTAATTCAAGCATTGTACCTAATGCTAGCTCCAATTTTTTTTTATTCTCAATTTCTTGGATGCAGAAGCATATTGGCGTCCGTAAACATTGCAGTTTTTCTGTTTGAAATGGCCAGTCCAATCCGGGAGTCTCACTCTGAGCTCTTCTCACTGCCATTATTATATGGTGCCAAGATAAATGATTTGATCTTGGTTGGAGAATGGTGGAGGCTAGTGACTCCAATGTTTCTGGTACAAGATTGACAATGGGGTTCGTGTTCCCATTCTGCACTTCTTTTTCCCATGTAACTTGATTAACAATGGAGTAATCAATTGTAAAGATTAGCACACAACATATTGTTTGGTTTATTGAACAGAGAAAGTCTTATGCTATGAACAGAAACTGATTTGATGAACTGGCCCCAAAACTCTGCAAAATTTTAGCAGTACTTACATGGTGGAAAATCTTCAACAACATAAGTAGTTATTTAGTTCATGATAGCATTGTTGGTTAAGATCGTTTATGAATTTTCCAATTCTTTTTCTAAACTTTTTATTTTGTTTTTCTGTTCTTTGAATGTTGTCTCTCACAAAATGTGGCAAATTCAGCACTCTGGAATTTGTCATATGGCTCTTGGATGTTGGTCACTTCTTTCTTTTGGACCACAAGTTTGTCGAGCTTATGGATCATTCACATTCTTCTTGATTTACTTACTTGGAGGTGTTTCTGGCAACTTGACAAGTTTTCTTCACACACCAGAAGCAACTGTTGGTGGGACTGTAAGAAACATTGCAACTTCTTATGAGTTTATCACCAGATTTGTGTTACTAATTACCTTGGTACTTCTTAAGCAATTACTTGATATTTACAGATCAATTATTTGGATTAGCAATGACTTCTTAACTTTGACGTGCATACTTAGATATTTTAACAGATTGATTTTGCGTACATAACAAGCACTTAAATTTGTGCCTACCACAATCTTAGTTTTTAAAGCAAGAGAAGCAGCAGCAGCTTGTAATGATTTTAAAATCTAACCATATATGATTTCTGGAGATAGCGATTCGCAAATGGTAGCCTGTTTCTGGAGCATGATTTATTTAGGGAAAACCTACATTGAGACTTTTTCTTTGTTTTGTAGTCTTAAATTATATAGTGTTAACTGTATCCTTTTTCCTTCATGCTAAGGTTTTATATATTTACTGCAGGGACCAGTGTTTGCTGTAATTGGAGCTTGGCTTATCTATCAATGTCAGAACAAAGATGTGATTGCAAAGGACACCTCAGAACGCATGTTTCAGAAGGCAGTAATCACGACAGCTCTTAGCTTCATATTAAGCAACTTCGGTCCGATTGATGACTGGTACAGTTCATAACCATTTACAAGCTGATCATGTAATATCTGTGTGGCATAAAAATGAACTTGTTCTGTCATTTGATTTTGTTATTTCATAGGATTCTAATAGATGATCTTGTCAGAAATTCCTGAGGTCGATCTTGTTTCCTTCTTTAGTTTCACTCATTCATGCACCTCAGTTCACATTCATTTCATAAAAGATTTGAAGTGTCTTGAGCTTATCCCTTCAGTTTCTTAGTGCGAAGATGGCTGTCTCAACCTGTTATCTTTTTATGTTTTTACTTATGTAACCCCTTCTTTAACATATCTGCAGGACACATCTGGGGGCAGCTTTCACAGGCATAGTTTATGGGTTCTTCACATGCCCGACACTACAGTTGGATGAAACATCTTCAAGAAGTAGTCAGGATGAAGGAATTGCACTTGTGAGACGATATGCTGATCCTTGTAAATCACTTCTTGTCTTCACCATTTGCATTCTTTTCCTCAGCTCTTTACTTCTCTTGGTTGAACCTCCTCTTGACACAGTAGTTCCTGATGACTTGGGGGCATTATGAAGACAGGAACCTCTGTTTTACTTATCTTGGTGTTTTTGGACATGTTGGTTGGGATGCTTTGAGGTGTTTAGTCCTGAATAATGACATGAATTTGTATAATTTGTATATAGCTATAAAGTCCTTCCGTGAAAAGGCCTGTGTGACAATACTATACTATGTCGTATAATTTAGAAACAGTTTTGGAGTATAGCATTACTCATCTATGTTAAGTTTATATCATATAAGAACTTGTTTCTCTAAAAATAACAGAAACTAATTTAAATTAGAATTAACAATACTCTTTTTTCATAGCCAAACAGAACAAAAAATGAAAAGTGGTCTCCTGCATGTTTTACATGTGTCAACGGCTTCGCGTAGAAACATGCAATCTTTTATTTGCACATAAAAATTTCATGATGTTAGAAAGGCTTATTGGTCTGTCGTTCCGTTTTAAATCACAGGTGATCTGCAGAAAACGCTAAAGATCAAAACTTTTAGGCAAAAGATTGAATCTTTGGTAAGTTAAAGGTACCAAATATCATTATGTCCTTCAAAAGGCTAAAGATCAGAACTTTAAGCAAAAGATTGAATGTTTGGTAAGTTAAAGGTACTAAATAATCACCATCTTCGTTAGATGGCTAAAGATCAAAACTTTAAGCAAAAGGTTGAATCTTTGTTAAGTTACAGCTACAAAACAATCATCATCTCCTCCTCAAATTATGCCAGACAAACTCTGCTACGTAAGGGAACTGTTGACTAAGCAATCCTCTGTTTGTGGTCTTATCCTGAACAACAAACCCACGTAAAAGGAGAGACCTTTTTCTCGTTGCTTTACTATTGTCTATGAACCGCCACCTCTCTCGTCTTCTTCTTGTCCTTGTATAAAAGTTTGTGCTCTGGTCTTTCTGGATTCACCTGGAGCTTGAATGCTATCGAGCTTCGAAAATGGCAGCCGGGAGGGTTGCTAGAGGCCCAATGGGTCCTCTTTTAGCAGGGAACTTGGTTGTGTATCTGATTATTCTGGGATTATCTGGTTGGTCTCTTGA
Source organism: Erythroxylum platyclados (assembly GCA_027563515.1). Taxonomy (NCBI): domain Eukaryota; kingdom Viridiplantae; phylum Streptophyta; class Magnoliopsida; order Malpighiales; family Erythroxylaceae; genus Erythroxylum; species Erythroxylum platyclados. Next base: position 19,844,540 of record JAOQMM010000001.1, read on the forward strand.
CAAGTATATCAATGGAGAACAGAATCACCCTCGTAAGTTACTCAATCTCTAAGGAGGTTTTCTTTTTCCTTTTTTCTTGTGGTATTAGATACCAGTTTCAGCTTACTAAATGTATTTATATATATTGCT
>JAOQMM010000001.1:19844768-19878134 GCA_027563515.1 Erythroxylum platyclados
TTATTAAGTGTAAGATATGTGTATTTAGGAGGGCATTAACTCTTTAAACCGGAAAGGATAATTTAGAGCCACAAAGGGGAGGTTTTCTTTTTCCTTTTTTCTTGTGGTATTAGATACCAGTTTCAGCTTACTAAATGTATTTATATATATTGCTTCTGGTTAAAAAAAAAAATAGATTTGGGTGGCAACCCATCAACAAGCTTCATGTTGGTATTTGCTTTAATAGCTGGTGTGACTGGTGCTTGCTCTGTTCTCGCTGGGGTTATGCATCTTTGTGCATGGAGAAGTGAAAGTCTGGCAAGTGCTGGTTCACTAGCAACCATTTCTTGGGGCATGACTGCTCTGGCTTTTGGGTATGTAGTACCATCCTAACTCTCTCTGACTTTGTTTCTCACAACTCTTTGAACCACATTTCAAGAATCTGGTTTGGTTTTGGTTTGGTTACTTTTGACAGACTCGTGTGCAAGGAGATTATTCTGGGAGGTCATAGAGGGAAACGGTTGGTGAGAAGATGACAACTTCTTGTTTAATCTTCTGGTTCGCAAGACTTCCCATTCAAGCTTGCTCTAACTCATCACTACATAAAAATATGCAGCAAACATTGGAAGCACTGATCGTGATATCACTGTTAAGTCAGCTGCTGTACCTAGGGGTTCTTCATGCTGGCATGTTCAGTAGCAGATACGGACCTTCTTATTGCAGTTATGGCGGCGACTGTGGTGGCAAGAGCGCCGTGGACGATGGTCCTCAAAGGACTCGGATTCCTTCTGTCATCTAAATTTCCTTCCTTGCATTCTTATTCTTATTTGCTACACATGCCCTGCTTGTGCTCTGCTTTTTAGTTTTTGGTCTTCTTTTTCTTCTTTCTTTACTCTGCTTTAGTGCATAAAGATCTGTTTTGATGTTTAAAATTTTATTATGCTTCAAGGAAAAGACAAATCTTGAAAAAGGGGAAAGGTAGCTACAAACTGTAGCATCATTTTTATGTTTCTATAAGCTAAAAATCAAGAATATCAACCAGAGAACATCATAATAAGTCCATCATTCACACCAAAAATTGAATCTTGCGAACCAAAATGAACCATAATTGTAGACCATGAGGCTTTGGAAGGTGGAAGAAAGGAAGTGGTTTCATGATATAAGTTTATTCCATGAGAGCATCATTGATTATCAAGTCCAATCACACAATACATAATTTCACATAATTCTGGTAACTAATTGGTTTTTATTTATTTATTATTTTGCCATTCTACAATGGCCAAAGTATGGCGGCCGCCGCAAGCAACAAGTTTAGCAATCCAATGCCCTTCAGCTTCATTTTCACGACCACCAACAACTTTTGGAGGCAGAATACCTATTGTAACTGCCACAGGTTGTCCTGTTGTCACCTTCCTCCCATCTCCTAACCGTCCATGGTCACCTCGACCGAACTACCATCAAAAACCACTCATTATTCACAAACACCATTTACATAACAAAGTTGCTGATTTCTATGGTGGTGGTGGAAACTTACGGAGAAAATACGGCCATCTCTTGTCAATGCAACCGAATGAGTCCCACCACAAGATACCTGAATCAGAAAGAAGAGGTGCGGACTAGTTGGTTGGAGCTTGTTTCCAAAATAAACAAAACCTCAACCATGTTTTCCATGCAAAGCAACTTTCATTAGTCAGAGTTGAACAAAAGATGCAGAACAATGGTCTGAAACAGAAACTGATATTTTCAGGAGAGATTTTAGGCTTTCTGATATGACATTGCCCTGAAAGGATTTTATATGACAATACCTGAACAATGTCCTCCCCTGCTAAAAGATTAACTTTTTGAGGCACCATTTTACTGCTCTTGTCATTATCTCCAAATCCTAACCTCCCATGTTCTCCTCTTCCCCAACCATACACCTGAAAGGAAAGGGCAATTATAGCATATCATATATGCAGTAACCTCTGAATAATTAGATCACAGGCTTAAGTACCTCTCCATCCTCAGTTAATGCAGTAGAGTGCCATCCACCAGCAGCAATGTCAACCTACACAAGCATTGAATGTAAACCACATAAGTTTATCATATATTAAAAAATCCAACACATATGAGCACATTTTATACAAAATTAACATAGGAGTTTTATTTGCACCAAAACACATTCAATTTGAGGCTTATAAAGCTATGAGAATTAAAAGTTCAAAGTTCAAACATCTGAAGTAGTTAACATAAAGGCATCTCAACAATGTAACATATTTCGAGTCTCTCATAACACTTCAAAAGCTATTAAGTCAAGCTCATAATATTAAGTTAACTGGATACATGAGAAAATGACATGGCCAGATAACAAGCATAACAGAACAATAACAAGCAGAGATTGCACAATTCATTAGAACATATTTAAAAATATAATACAAACCAAAGACAGGCCAGAAAGCCCTTGTACAGGCACAGGTTGTGATCTTGGTTGGGTATCCCCGGTACCAAGTTGTCCGTATTCATTATTGCCCCATGCCCACAGAGTTCCATCTTCTTGTAGAGCTAAATTATGAAATGCCCCAACTGCAATAAGCTTAACCCTTTCAAGGCCTTGTACCCGCACAGGGACGGATATCTGCTTTCTGCAAACAATAAAGGGTCAAAATTAAGAGAAGTAAAGGATGATTTTGTTACCCGCTCAGCACACTGCTAAAAGAACTGAATTGATTTTGGACAATGGTAGAACGGATAATCAATAAGGAGAAATTTTGGATCACATATCAAGTCTGAGAAATCATACATGTCTCCAGGAGGCCATGGTTGACCCCAGGTCCAAACATGTCCTTCACGTGTAAGCACTACAGAGTGAGTACCTCCAGCAGCTACCTAAGATATCATCAATTAGAATAGACTTGATCAAATCATGCCTGCAGCATATTATCCAGAATGCAAACACAAAATCAAAAATTCGAGATGAGTTATAAACAAGGGATGTTTTAGACCGAAAAAGTATATATATATATATATATATAGCAAAAGAGTACAGTCAAGACCTTTGCTGCAAAATTAATGCTGTAGCAAAAGCCAAAGGACATAAAAGGGCTTTCATTAAGGCTCAAGACTCTATGTCTGAGATATCACCAGGCAAAGGAAAAGCTCTACACACTTTTCTTAACTAATCTATAGCACAAGAAATGTCAGCTTACGGCCCAAAGAAATTCAGCTAGCAGTACAACTTAAGAAAATTACTTCAAATTTTGAAGCAGGTAATAATATTATATTGGCGTTTTAGAGGAGTTATTGGAAAAATACTTATTTAATCGCAATGAGTCAGCAATAAGTAGATTGCCACATACAGAGAATAATTTTCTGCAATTTTTAGACATTTGCACATGTGAACTGCGGTGTATAATATATTAATATTTCCAATTAAAAATTTACAGAAACTAATTGATACTCCTGCACGAATCAGTTTCTGGTAAATTTTATTGATACATCGTTATAGTCACCTGGCGAACTACAAGCTTTGGTGCACAACGCTGAGGTATCACTATATCTCTTCTCAATGGTCTCCCAGTGTCATCCTTCCTCTCAGGCTCTTCACCACACTGCCCATACTCATTTCCACCTACAAAACACAATAGCGTCATCAAACTAACAGCCCTCCTTAGTAAACTAGAGCTAACTAAACATAATGAATGAGAAATAGCATAATCTTGAAACAGTCATGGTTTTCTATAATCCATGGCTATTGATATACCGAACCAAGAGAAACAGGTCCTACTCAAGTAACTGATGTGAATTCCATACCTTTGCCTAGTAGCCTAACAGAGTTCAAAGCTAAAGACATTACTTTGAGCAAATAAAAAGATGAAGGTAAAGAGTCCTACATACCCCAAGCATAAGCACGACCTTCATCATCAACAGCCAAGCAATGCCATCCACCAATAGCAGCCTACAGAGGAAAATAAAGAAGAACTTAAGAAACCAGTCCAAGTAAAGTCCATTCTTATCTAAAGATAACAGTGTAATGTAACATAAGCAGGAGATCGTTCATTAGAGAAACAAGAAAAAGAGAGAGAGCCGAGAGAGAACCTGAACAATATTAACATTGGCAAGAGCCTTAACTTGACTAGGAACATTCTCAGTCTTGGTCTCAGGTGGGTGACCAAGTGTTCCCCTTTGATTCCAACCCCATGTAAACAACTGGCACAAACATCAAAAATCAGGAAACAGCAAGCAGCAAACACTCGTATGTATAAAGGGATTCTTGTTGATGATCTTGGAGATGAAAAAGGAAACAGAAGAAGAACATTCCCGTCATCACAAATGGCAAGGGAGTTCCGGCTACCAGCAACAACGGAACGGACTTTGTAAGGTTCAAGAGCTTCCACGACACAAACCTGTTCTTTCTCGTCGTTTTTTCCTATACCCAATTGGCCATCTTCACCTGAGCCCCTGCAAGTGGAAAAGAATCAACTTAAGCACTACAAACACACACACAGAGATAGCAGGCAAAAATGGGTTCTTTGAGTAACAGAAACAGACCAGGCAATAACAGAGGTATGAGTAGACATAACAAGAACAGAAGAGGAGCAGAGAAGAGAAGAGAAAGAGATTTTCTGATATGGAAGAAGAAGCAGGTAAAGTAGCAGGAAGAAGAAGAAGAGGAAGAAGGAAAAGCGTAAAGTGAGTGCGAGTTTGGTTTTGGTGAGGGCATCGGATTCTGATTACTGACCAAATTGGTTGGATTTGGATTTGGTAGTGGCCTGACGGGGGCCAATAATGTTGACCCGAACCCGATTCTCATGGGTCAACACAATTCTCATGGGTCACCCCAATTCTCATGCTTTACATTATACACTTAGAAAGACTGACGGTTTTGTTTGGTTGGATGTTAATTAATGTAACAGAACGGAACAGAACAGAGTGGTTCATAATAGAATGGAACGTAAATCTTTGAAATGTTGTTTGGTTGGATAGAAAGGTTCATAATATAACGTGGTCAAATGTTGTTTGATTGGATGGATGGAATAGAATGTAATGTATAATAAATGACATTAATACCCTTATATTGTTAAACAACATTTATGTACAATTAATATTTACTAATTATGTACAATTAATTATTAAATATATACAAATGTTATTTTTAATTATTGATTAATTTTTTAATTATTAATTATTTACAATTAATTATTAATTATTTTTTATTAATTATGTACAAATTTTTATAATTAATTAGTCACTCTCATGCTCACTCTGTCACGGGAGTGATTTACCAAGTCACCCCCATGACAGAGTCATGAGGGTGAGTCATGGGGGTACTTGGTTAAGTCACCCTCGTGACTCTGTCATAGGCTCCCAAGACAGAGATGGCGACAAGGGGAGGCGGTGGTGATGAAGGCAACGGTTATTCGTGAGGGAGGAAGAGATATTATTATTAGAGTATATTAGGTATTATATATATATAACGTTGCGTTCCATCCCAAAACTTCCGATTTGGAAGTTTCCTATTTTCACTGTTGAGGATAAAATGAAATATAACATGAAACCCTCTGTTTCCATTCCATTCCATTATGAAACCTCCAAATAAACGATGTAACTGTATTACGTTCCATCCCATTCCATACTAAAACTCCCTAAAGGTTGGTTGGTTAATTCTTTTCTTTTCTTCTCTTTTTTTTAGCACATATAAAAATGATAATTTGATTCGAGTTTAATTTAACTTTGAAAAAAAAGACCCAAATAAATCGAAACAAACCGGACAAAAAAGACATATTTTTAATGATAAAGTAATTGCAAAAATGAATTAGAGGATTCATATTGTGGATTTGCACTAATAAATCCCTTAACCTTGAGATGATTGATAAAATTGAATTGACTAAACGTTGAAAATGATGGATTTTGAAATGTTACGAAGCATAGTGCAATAAGAGTAGGATTGGTTAAATCCAATTTATCCAAATTTTGGCCAAACTCAAAACTTTAATCGACAGCTCACGGCCTGATTCAAAAGTTCAAAAATCATATCATTTTGAACGGCTTGCTAAGTCGTTAAAACTTCAAACCATGATGTGCGACCTAACCGATCTGTTGTCATCCTAAAGTAAGAGTTGAAAAGTAGGTGACAAGTGGGAAAGCCAATTGGAGCACCTTGCCTCCAAACCAAACCCAAAGTAACAACCAAAATCAACCACTTCTTGCTCACTTGAGATACTAAATTTGATTTAAAAAAATAAACCATAGGAGTTAAAAAATAGATGACAACTGGGGAAGCCAGTTGAAGCAACTTGCCTAAAAACCAAACCCAAAATAACAACCAAAAACCAACCACTTGTTGCTCATTTGACATACTAAATTTGATTTAACCAAAAAAGAAAAAACCACCCAGATTCTAAATTATAAATTATAACGATCTAAATAAAAGTGTTTGGTATTCCACATTCGCAGTGTGCTATAGGGCACTCATACCATAGAATTAGTTTTTAGAAATTCAGCAGCTACAGCAACCCCAACAAGGCTTCTATGTGAAAAAAAAAAAGAAAAGGTCACAATATAGAAGTACAGAGAACAGGTAATCCTATAACTGCAAATTCATCACTGCTGTTGCTGTCCCTCGCCGGATTCACGTTTTGTCGCTTCTTTGATCTCGTCCCCGGCCTCATCCTACGAAAACCACAACCATGAAATGTGTTTAGCACTAATCATCAGGTTTTAAAGGAAAAAGAAGTGAATGATTATACAAGAAAAGTGAGTGTTCAGTTGTATCAACCAATTAAACGAGCTGCATAAGAATTACCGTGATATCAGAAGTCCAGAGGGTCAGATTGTCTCGAAGAAGCTGCATGATCAATGTACTGTCCTTGTAGGATTCCTCACCCAGTGTATCCAGCTCAGAAATAGCTTCATCAAAAGCCTAAAGAAATAGAGTTTCTCAAAATGCTGAATTTTGACAAAGATACGCTGTCGATAATATTACCGTGCGTTGTAAAAGATCAGCAATAGGTCCGACAAGATTGCCGATTAGAAAAGGAGGTAAAACCAACATAGCAATAATCTTACACAAATGGTATTTACAGAAAAGGTTTAGAAAAAGAATTTGTCTGCCACTTTCGGGAGAACAATATCACTTGTAAAGTGGATTAAAGAACTCAATATGATCTTCTTACGCAATGCAAGAAGAAATCACAGGAGCTCTAAACTTAGAAAAGTGATCATCAGCTAATTCCAGCGCCTTGCATTGCTATAAGTAGACTGTCTACTCTTACAATTTTCATCACAGTTTATAGTTAAGCATACCTGCTTTGCAAGATTGCAGGCTCGATCTGGTGAGTTAAGGATCTCATAGTAGAACACAGAGAAGTTAAGTGCAAGTCCCAGCCTTATAGGATGCGTAGGAGCCAGCTCAGTAAGAGCAATATCCTACATCAAATCAAAATTCTACCGAGTAAATCTTGAAAAGAGCAAACAGGTCAACTGTAAAGGTAGCAAGAGATTAAAAATGATAAAATGACAACAATTTCAGGTCACCCACCTGAGCAGACTTGTATGCCAACAAGGTGCTCTCTGCAGCTTCCTTCCTCTCCGCACCAGTCTTAAACTCAGCAAGATACCTGTGGTAATCACCTTTCATCTTCAAGTAAAATACCTTGGATTCGGAACTTGTAGAGGAGGGAATGAGATGAGAATCAAGAAGACTCAAGATTCCATCACAAATCTTGCTCAATTCAGATTCAATCTTGCTCCTGTACTCCTTGATTAATGAGACATGATCCTCATTTCCCCTGCTCTCTTCCTTCTGCTCAATGGATGAAATGATCCTCCATGAAGCTCTCCTGGCTCCAATGACATTCTTGTAAGCCACAGAGAGGAGGTTCCTTTCCTCCACAGTAAGCTCCTCAACACCAACAGTCTTTGCAACTATCTCCATAAACTCCACCATTTCCTCGTAGCGTTCTGCCTGTTCAGCCAACTTGGCCATGTAGACATTTTCCTCGCGTGATGATTCAGTTGAAGCCATCTTTGCTAATCCAAACTAATTCGTAGTTCTGCATAACAGTTTCAAAACATGTACCAGAATATCAGAAGATGTCTAAAGCATAGATATACATGATAACAGCCATCGTCAGTCTCTTACAAATCTCCAGAGACAACGATAGACTAAAACGATACCAATGAAGTTGGAAGAACACATTTGCTCATTCGAATGAGTTACTTCATTTGCTTAAGAAACAAAAGGCAGAACCTGCTATAAAGACCATAACTTCATACACATCAAAGAGCCTACACATCTGTATCTTAATCCATCCATGAACTGTAATAATATAAAAGCAGTATATCTACATAACCACTTATTCAGGTTACATCTTCCAATTATATGCCATAACCTCACAAAAAAAATGAGGGATCTCGTAACATACAAATGATAAGCTTCCCATAGCTTCCATATCCGGAAAATAAAGGCACCAGAATGTACATAAGCAATGAAAAAATCTTAAATGAAACAATAAAAAAAATTGATCACAAAAGCATATCAAAGCCAAACTTGTTATACGGAAATCAAAAAAAGAAAAAAAAAACTCAAGTCAACTTATCAGAAACTTTCTGACTATCTAAGCTAGAAACTCGCAATCATTTTAGCGAAATAAAAAGTCCAACTCAATCAATCAAACTCCGTTCCTTTCCGCTATTTTTCTCCGCCAATCAAGTAAAATCACAAGATCAAATCGGGGTTCAGCCAAGGAAAAACTAAAAAAAAATTCAAAAAAAATCTAAAAACGTACAGAGTAAAGAAAATCTAAAGCCGCGATAAAGAAACGAAGTAAAACAATAAGAATCAAGCAATAAGGATCTGAAGAAAACAAATGAAAACACAAGATGAAATCATGATTCCTGACATATGAATACAAAGAGAAGAAGAAGAAAAAGAGACGCACCAAGCGATAAGGATCGGATCGCCAATCGAATCTCTTAGAGCAGTTGTAGAAGAGTGTTATGATTGAGAGGTCGGGGAGGGTTGGTTTTGGGGGTCGTGGGTCGGGGGGGTATTTATTAAAAGAAAATTCAAAAATAAAAAAGAAAAAGAAAAGACAGGTTAAGAGAAAGAGAGAGGTCCAATAGTAAACTGACAAGTGTTGGGTGGCGGAGATTTCCGAGGAGCAGTTGATGGTGACCATCAATGTACACGCCCCTTGCACGTGACACCCCTTAGCCTTACCTATCTCTGAATTGGGCCGGACCTCAAATCTGATTAGGTTTAAAATATAATTTGGATCTACCAACTATGTTTTTATAGTTAATTATATTTAAAAATATTTGTCAATTGTAACTCAATCAAAATTAAATACCTAAATTTAAATTCCAATCAAATGAAACTGAAATTAACTCATTAAAATATAAACCTTCCTTTATATAATCTAAAAATATTTACAATAACTAAATCTAAAGTCTGAATGAATTTAAAGCTGACAATTTAAATTCAAGCCTGATAGAATTTAAAAGACTTAAAACTCATTTTGAGCTCAATTCAAGTTTAATTGTTTTTTATTCAATTTCAATATTATTTAAAAAATGATCTCATTTACTCAAAATAGTCATTTATATTTAATATATTCAAACTTTAAGCTGATCAAATGGTAGAGTTCAAACTCAACTCAAAACTTAAAATAAAAAGAATTAAACTAAACTCAAATACAATAAATTCTGGTCAAACTCGTTACTTCAAACTGACCCATGTCAAAGATGGACACAAAAGTCATGCGTAGATTAGTCTCTCTCTCTTGTCTCTCCACTCTCTCTACACTAGACACTAATTTTAAAATTATTTTAGAATATTAGCTATTTTTAAAAAATTTACTATTTTTGAAAATTTATTACCTCCAATGTTAATATTTATTATGATGTATGCTAACCACACTATTAATTCTCAATATTTCAACTATAATATATATCGTGTGCATAAATGCTAAAGATGCCTCCCATCTAAACATCTATGGCTTCAAGAGTATGAATGTCAGATTCTTAACATCAAGTTTTGGATTATTCAAATTTGATCGGACTTCAAAGAGCAAAAAATTGCTGATTCAGGTTCAATCCGACTCATTGTCATTCATTCTGAGAAAAATGTTAAAACGCATATTACATATCAATACTGGCACGCGATCGCTCTGGAAAAACCATCCGTATAACTTCAAGACTAATGTACCAATTGGTTATACAATACTATGCCAAAAGTTGGCTGTCAGATAATGCAATACCTTAAAGAAACAGAGTTGACACACAAGAAAAGGCTACGCAGATTGCACAAGTATGGTAAGATCCAGGATCAAAATTCCGCAAGGAGGCACGGATCGATACTTCCTCACCAAAAAGAACTCGGTATCAGGAAATAAAGGAAGAAAAACAAAATAGAAAAGCCAAGAATTCTTAAACATACACTAAGGTAAGGCCAAAGGGGCTAATTTGGCTTCCTCATATTTCTTCCAGCTCTAATCACTTCATCCACCAATAGCAATTGTGATGCAATAACCGGCCTGTAAAATGCACAAGAGCTCACTGTATCATATCACTCCAAGTAACTTCAGCAGCACCATTTTCCATTTCCAATTCCAATTAGTGAAAGCACACACCGTCATTGCAACTACTAAGACTCGATTCATTTTTATCATTTCAAATCCCTATTTTTATCGAAGAAAAGGAACAGGAAATCCCAAATAAGAAGTCCTACAGTTTACAACTCTTCTTTATAGTAATTGATCTATTGCTTCACATCTGGACAAAAGGTTACTATGAAGAGAAGAATTAAAAGGATTGAGCTACCTACTCGTTATTCAGAGGTGAATCATAGAACGCTAAAAGTCTTGCGCCTAAAATGTAATTGATTGTTATGTGTATGTTTATGTGTGTATATGTGTGTTTGTATGCATGTGTATATGTGTGTGTAAGTGTGAAAAGTTAATTACATGAGTTTGTTCATACCCTGAAGTTATTAGTTGGCGCTTAACAGAGTAGTTGTCAAAAATGCCCTCCATCTTAGGGTCAAGAGGCCCTCCTGTCTGCAAGTTGATTCCAACAATATTGCCACTGTCATGCTCTCCCTGAACCAAAATGGAACAATTGGTAAAGTTATTAAACGAATGGAGACAAACAAGCAAGAATGTGCAAGGTAGGAGTCATAGCTACCGCAAGAGTAATAATCTCATCTTGAGTATCAAGCCCAGAGTTTTCAGCCAGTGTCTTGGGCACCACAAGAAGCGCATTGGCAAAAGCTTCAATACCAAGTTGAGCACGCTGCTCCAAGTTTGGAGATTATGAATTGTTAACATGAAATGCCACACAAGATTGCAACAGAATGGGAAGAATTATACGAAGACAATTACCCCTTGAACTGTTTTCTTGACTTCATCAATCAAGTATTTTCTGGCTGCAAATTCAAAAGCTCCTGCACCCTGATCCCCAAAGAAAATAGATTTCACCATCCACAAGGTTGAAATGAACAATAAACAAGGGAAGTGACAGTAAACAAAAACTGCATAACTTCGTGGCCCTATTTCTGACCCAACATAAGAATTAAAATTAAAAAACAGAACTAGCATTCTAGAAACGCAATTACTTTAATTGGATCGAGGAATTGAAGCAAATATCACTTCAGTGCAGCAAATATTGTGCAATCAGCACTTACAAGAACGACAGCTTCATCTTCTACGGTATTTTTGACTGCTCTTAGGCCATCTCGAACAGCATCCTTTATTTGAGCAATGGTATGGTCATTTGGTCCTGAAAGATTAAATAAGTCAAGACTTAGTGCTGCATGTCACATGATACATACAAATATGTCCAAAACAAGGCGGCTGCTGGATTAGAGCAGTTAAAAGAGAGAGACCATTCATTTGCAGATTAAGTGGAAAAGTTTATAGTGCCGATTACCTTTTATCAAGATTGTACAAGAATGAGGATTCTTCACGTTTTCAACAAAAGTATATTTCTCCTCGCCAAGAACATGCTCATAAACTAGTCCAGCCCAACCAAGGCAATCAGGGGATAAATCATCAACAGAATTCACAGCCTCTCCTCCACACAACAAAATCAGGCGTTCCATGTTTCTCCTCTTTGCTCTTCGAAGAGCAATAATCTAACAATTATTAGATAATCAACTACTAAACAAGACTTTGTGCCCCGATATGCATGGGAATCAAGTCAAGAAGGTTTCAGCAAGAAATAGTCAGCACAGTCACAACAATATAAAGCAAATATGCAGCTAACTGAGCTAACTACACATGCATGAGGTACTTCTATGATAGATAACCAGAAGACGAGGACTTACCCCTGCTCGTGCAAGAAGGTCTAGTGAGGGGGGATCAATACCCTTTTGGTTAATGACAACAAAGTTCTTGTCATTATCAGAACAAACCTGCATACCGGCAAATTTTTAAAAGCCACCAGACAAGAGCAAGTATACATATATGTATATCATCATCAGCAGCATAAAATGTAGAACTAAAGTAGCTCAACCTGATTTTTTAGCTCAATGATCTTCTTAACTCTTTCATCCACCTGTCGCCTTTCAGCTGCAACCATTGCCTCTCTCTGCTCCGCATTAGAGTAAAAAAATCCTGCATTGATTTCACTGGAATATGCAATATTAGTACATAATTCACAAGAAATCTTAGCTAAATGCAATAGTTTGTCTCCAAAATTAGTAGATTAGATACTGTATAAAAGAGTACCTTTTCTCATATTCCAAAGACACGTTGCATGTCAATATATAGCAGTTCTCTGCTCGCCGTTTCATATCTGGGTGCCTAGAGCCATGGTCAAGTACAAGACCTTCAACCTGAAAAAGAGCACCATGGAATTAAGTGAACAAAATCCTATACAGTTTTTCCAAGTTATTAAGTACACAGCTTTAATCAGTAACTCATTAGAAGATCACCAACAAGTAACATCTCTTTATATATTATGAATAGCTAAATGACTGAAGCCTTTCTGTGCCAATGGGAACTACTAAATGACTGAAGCCTTTCTGTGCCAATGGGAACTATGGTCTCAACCTTCCATTTAAGAGCACTGACACTTGTTCTTCTAACAAACATAAACCACACAGGATGAATTATACTCATTGCAGATAACAATATTTTTCCAGTTGTTTACAAGTTAGGCTGGCCTTAACAAAATTCCGAAGCCATCTACAATTCGAGAAAATTACCAGTCGTGTATCAACATCAAATTTGTGGCGCATGTGCATAATCTCGACCATAAAGAGATCAATGGCTTCATCAGGCTTTCTAGTACATAGCACCTGCATAGTTTACGGAAAAAAAAAAGTTATAATCATGCTATCTAGAAATAATTAGGGGCCTCAAAAATCTAAAATTTGACAATATCCACAGCCTTCGAGAAGATATCAACAGCTAAAACTCACCGCATTGACAACAATGTCAGTCAACTGATCTGCCAATGCTTCATAAAGCTGCACAAGAGCAATCATTGTCAACTTAAACTTGAAATGACTTATCACGCTAAGCAAATTACATTATCTCGAGAAAAGAATCACCTTTGTTCTTAGTGTTGTTCTTGCCACCATTTTTAGAATCTCTTTGTCAGGTTCATCGCCCATGACCACGGGAGTTTTAAATTGCTCCAGAAATTGCAGGGTTGCCCTTTTTGCAATTTCAAAACCATCGACCAGAACACGTGGATGCATTCCTGAATAAAATTAAGTAGATGTAATCATTGATGAAACGATCATACTCTAAGACTTACTTCAGCATTTGATGAAAATAAGTTTTTTGTTTCTTTACCATCGAGACTCAAACTAGTTTTAGAGGAATTGACATGGATGGCTACTAACCTTCATCAATGTATCGTTCACATTGCTTCATGAGTTCCCCGATAAAGATGACAGTAGAAGTAGTACCATCTCCGCTTGTGTCGTCTTGAGCAACAGCTGTCCTTGCAATCATAATCGCCGTGGGGCTCTGAATTTGCTGCAACCAGTAAGAAGCAAAACGGTGAGAGTCAGTGACAGATTGAAAGAAGATCTCATCTTAAAATTAAAATTAAAAACACACAAAGTACCATTTCTTTGAGAAGAGTGTTGCCATCTTTAGTGAGTTTGATATCTCCGGCACCGCCAACAAGCCTAAGGGTGAGAGTCAGGTGTTCCATTTTTACAAGAAAAAGAAGTCAAAATACAGAAGAAAAAGTAGAGTACGTACATCTTAATGGTGCCTTTGGGGCCAAGATTGGTCTTGAGGACGTCTTGCAAGCCCTTGGCGGCATTTATGTTCATATGAAGCGCCGCCGATTTGTTCAGCACCTCGGCGTTAGGGTTCAACACTCGAAGTGCCATAGTTCCTCTTCTCTTCTCTTCTCTTCTCTACGCTTCTCTACTCTTCTCGTCTCGTCTAAAGAGAGAAACAGCTCAGGAATGGAATCCCCTGTTTCTTTTAGGGCTCGCGAGGAAAATGAAAATGAAGTTTGGGCGGTCGATAAATTAAAATTAAAATTGAGTAAAAGAAAGGAAGCTAAAAAACCATTTATTTTTTCTATTTTAAAAAAAAAATCTTCTTTGAAGTTTTAATTAAAAATAATAACAAAATAATTTTTAAATTTAAACTTAATTAATAATTTTATCCAAATTATTAATATATTATACTTATTTTAAATTATTAATCTAAATCAAATTCATTTAGTGTCAATCAAATTTCAAAATTAATTAAACTATTAGGATGAGTCAGGTTAGGTTAAGCCTAATTTTAACTCGACAACTTCTGCCAAGGTCTAGGCCTGATCTGAGGCAGCTGAATTCGAGTCTAATTTGACTCAATTTGATCTATTTTTTTACATTTTATTTTGAAATAATAAAAATTTATAAAAACAATCACATTATAATCGAGTTTGGAAGTTTTGCAAATCAATGTTTTTAAAAATTTAGGGATCATGACCCTGTTTGGCAATCAGCTGATAGTTGATTATATCAGCTGATTTGACCAGCGGATTGTATTAGCTGTTTGTTAGAAATGTTTGATAAAATTAACTGTTTAGTATTAGCTGTTTATATATAAAATGACTTATGAGGATATGACTTTTAAAAAAATTATAAGGTTGCCAAAATTATATATCTTAGTATTTTGTTGAATATTCTTATAAGAATTTATAAGAATTTATCTTGTTTTCGTTTTATCTTGTTTTGCTGCATCATAACTATATATATATATATAGATAATTAGAACTAAGGTGTTTCATACATAAACTGATATTTAAATATATATTATCAAGAAATAATGCCACTATTATTAATAAACTCAAATTATTTAGGGGAAAAAAACTATTTCACACTACCCGAAGTTTGAATATTCAGCCAATAAATTTATATCATGCAAAAATAGCCACAAACCAAAGAAAAGAAAAATGAAGCCAATTAGCTGCAAACATGTATATGGACATAACAGAAGAATTGACTGTATATTGGAGATGATTGGTACGAGGGTACAACTGGAACACATAAAACTATGTATTTGACTTGAAAAATAAACAAGCTTGTCTTAGTTTGTGCCTAGCTTCGCCCAGGAGCACGTGAAAACTCCCAAATAATTTGAGTAAAGTGAAGAGTAAAGGGAGGGTAAAATAGTCATTAAACAAATATGATATCTGTTAATAGTGTAAAACGTTCATGTTTCATAGCTGATAAAAAATTAGCTGGTTGGGTTGAATCAATCAACCCAACCAGCTGTTAACTAAACAAAATTAATAGCTTTTCTATAAGGTCAATCAGTTAAGTTGGGTCAAACAGTCAAAAAACAGCTTATCAGCTGTTTACCAAACAAGCCCCATGTCATTCGGCGCTCGACTATTCGGGTTGAACTTGGTCTTGAAAAGACGAATCAATTCAAGGGGACCAAATTTGCCTCTCTAATTGCATAAACACCCCCAAAATTGTAGGTGTGACTTTGATTCAGCTTGGCCCAACTCTTGGAAGATGTAGCTCAAGTTCAAGTCTAAATTAGAATGGGCACGTAAAAATGACATTGTTTCGATCTTAATTTTTTTAAATTTAAGATTAAACTTATTAAATAATGTCATTTTAATTAGACGATCTAATCATTCAAATTTTAAGCCGCATCTTCAAGCTCAAATTTCACTCATAACTTAGTTAAATTATGTTTGATCTATTAATTTCAGTCAGACTTCCACTTCCCTATCCATAAAAGTAAGGATTGGACTCAAGATATCAGTTATCTTTTATATTCTTAAATTTGATTAAATTCAATAATTCAAAATCTTATTTTGGTGAAACCAAAATGGTATTATTTTAACACAATTTAAGATATTTATTAAAATAATATTGATTTAAATAGTAAACTTTAGGTCAATCTAAAATTTTATACTAAAGTATGATTAAATTCAATTAGACCTAAATCAAACTCGATTAAATATATATTTTAAGTTAAGAAAATGGGGGGGTTTCTTTCGATATTATTCAAGATGGAATAATTTAATAGAATAAAAACAATATTTTTTAAAAACATTAAGTCCCATATTTGGTTTAGACTTAAGCTAATCAACCTGAAGCTTAATCAATTCAAGCAAATAGACCTTACTAGCCCTAATTTTAATAAATTGTATTAAAATAATATCAATTAGTTTTGGTTTAGAATTAAATCTCTTAAACTCAAATTTGACCAAATTTTAATTAATTTATAATCAATCTTTTAACTTCAAATATATTCACTCAAAACTTAATCCACTCTTCCTTTAAATCATATTTAATAAAAAGGTTGGAATGATATCAAGTTAAATTCCACCCTCTAGATCAAGTCTAATAAAAACAATTATAGGGTCAAAGTTTCAAATTTGTAAGTTTTTGTTCATTCTATTTGATCCAACTTTAAAGTAAGCTTGAATCTAAATTTGTATTTTTTTTATTTGATAGATTTGAAATAAACTTTATTTTAGGCGATTCAAAATTTAATTAGATTTAAATTCGATTTCTTATAATCTAATTTAATTTTAATTTAAACTTTAAACATATAAATAAAGTTAGAATTCAAGCTCCGGAATTTAGTCTAACTTGAATTGTTATTGTTAATATTTTAAAAACCTAACCAGAACTTAAAAATTGAATGAAATAATTAAAAATTTTAAAATATATTAAAAAAATTATTTTTACCATCCAAAAATTTAGAATTTAATTAAAAAATTGTTAAATAAAAATTTATTTATTTACTTTAATTTATCAAAATTTACTAATTTAAAAAAATTACTGATTAAATAATAAATTTATTAATTTTAATAACAAAATTTATTAAATAAATACAACTGAAAAATTGAAAACTTACGACTGTATTTAGTATTTACTGTTAAACTCGTCGGTTGACTGTTTTAATCTTTGGTTACCGCCACTAGCCTTCCCTCTTGAGAACTTCCCCTCTCAAAAACGCTCTATCAACTACTGTTACCTGAGATTCGATTGGCGATCCTCACTGCTTGGTGCGTTTTCTTTCTTCTTCTCTCTGTGTTTTTCTTATAGGATCAAATCTGTTATGTTCATGGATTTTTTATTTCATTTGCTCGTAGATTGTTTGTTTTCTTCGAATCCTTATTGCTTCAATCTTCTTTCGGTTTTAAATTGTCTTTGCTCTGTCTGTTTACTAGTGGATCAAATCCGAAGTTCCGGAGAAATTTTGAATTCCGATGGAAGAAAAGCTAAGAAAGTTGTTGATTCTATACGCTTCTCAAACCGGCAACGCTTTGGACGCTGCTGAGCGCATCGGGCGGGAGGCCGAGCGTCGAGGCTGCCCGGTTACTCTTTACTCCACCGATGAATATGATGCTGTTAGTATTTCTGTGTCTCGTTTATTTCATGTTAGTTAGATATATGTATAGTGTAAATGTCGAGGAAAGTAGGAGAAGCTCTTTTGTTTAAGTGGTTCGTTAGTTGAAAATTTCACATCTCAGGTTTCCTTGCCGTTGGAGGAAATTGTAATCTTCGTGGTTTCTACAACGGGTCAGGGGGACACACCAGATTCCATGAAGGTTGTGATTGATGCTAATTTTTTTAATAAATTCTCTTCAGTTTTAACATTTTGTTTCGAGGATGAGCACTAAATTTGTCCGTTTTGTTTTTGGTTCTTCCTATTCTACTTGTTTAGGCCTTTTGGAGATTTCTTCTGCAAAAGAATCTTACTAAGCGTTGGCTGGAAGGGGTTCATTATGCTGTCTTTGGACTGGGTGATTCTAGTTACCAAAAATACAATGTAGTTATTTCTGAATTTCACGAGTCATCAACATCTTCAATTCATCTATATGTCTACTTTATGGTCATGTAGTCTAGTTTTTCATTGCTGCATTGTGGTTTATAAGAGAATTGGAGAAACGTATAACTGAGTTGGCATGCATGTACTATGGCCATGCAGATCATGACCTTCATAACTTAGCAGTTTTCTTATTTTTCACTAGACACATTAAGAAGTCCATCTTTGAAATGTCTCAAGGGTGTGAAGTTCAATACTAGTGCATTGAGAGGTCCATTAAACTGCTTAGTTCTTTTCTTGTGGCCTGGCTTAGGCAACATGAGCTCACAGCTTGCTTTAAATTTTAAACATGTACCATGAATATTAATGTATTATTGTTTCTCTTTTTGATGATTGGAAACGAAATGAAACCACACAGATGCATTGATTTATTCATATAAAGGAAATGTACCATTAAACCTAAAAGCTTGAACTATTACTAAGGCCTTGTTATTGTTGTAACTCCAACACTTCATACAGAATCTCAGTGGACTGAAAGTGTGAAGAGACATTCAATGTAAAAGTTTAAGCTGTTGGTTTAGGCCTATGGATGACTATATATTGGGTCTAACATGATGGCATGTGCATCTTTAGAAAACAGACTGAGTCACATATGGTTGTTATTTAATTTGCGAGACCTCAGATTAGATCCTTGTTGTGAGTAATTGAAGAATTAGTGATGATTGGTTTTGCAGCTGCAGAATGTCCATGATTGGTTATTTATAAAGAATGAATTCAGTTGCTTCCTTATTTCTTTTTCTCAAGTTTGAAAGTAACAGATTTTGCTTGCTGTGAACCTGCAGTTTGTGGCTAAGAAGCTTGACAGAAGGCTTTCTGATCTCGGGGGGGTTGCAATTATTGAAAAGGGTTTGGGAGATGATCAGCACCCATCAGGGTATGATTGCAATGTGCCTCTGTGCTTTTGTTTGGAGAAATTATATGTATATGCACTTAACAAACACAAATATAGAATATAATTGGTTCAACGTTAGAATTCATAGCTTTGCTTTGATTGTTTTCACCTTCATATCTGTGCTGATCTTTTGTGTCCTTCTCCATGTCCAAGTGTTTATCAAAGGTACTCTTATGGTCAAGGTAATACAGTAATAAGCTGTCAAAAAGGGGTGGAAAATGACTTTTTGGATAATATCATCATAATTTTGATGTATAATATTGCGTATAGGGATATTGTGGTTTGACCAAAGTTTTCCATTTATTGTGGATCTTTATCACCTAAAGAGTATTATATATGAATTTTATTTGTGTATTTGGTGGAAATTTTATCTGAAAGAAGAATCTCCTTTAATCATTCCTTTTGCAAGAGAAGCATTGATGTTCTCAGTTGTTTTTTCAAATGAAATACAGCAATGACTCTGATATGCAGTATGTTGCATTGGTTGTTTATATGTACTTAAAGGTATGAAGGTGCTTTGGATCCTTGGATGTCATCCTTATGGCCAGTGTTGAATAAGATCAAGCCTAAACTCTTCCCAAATGGCCCTGATTTTGTGATTCCTGATTCAAAGCTGATTGATCAGCCAAAAGTTCAAATAATATATCATGAAAGTGAGAAGCTGGGCTTACATTTATCTTCTGCTTCAGGTAACTTGAAGTCAGGCTATATAAGGACAAGAGTGTGTATCTATCTTCTGTCCAAGTCAAGTGTTTTTATATCCTTTATACAAGTTCCTGTAATTGTTGTCCAATATTGCAATAATGAAAACGTTCTATTTTGACGGTCTTATAAGGTGGGCTGTGAGCTTCAAACTACTGTTTTATTCTTTGGGCATCTGACAACTACTCTTCTTTTGGTTCCTTTTTATCTTTTGGTTGATTTACTTGGAGTATTTTGTTTGAGCATTAGCTTTATGAAAATAGATCAAGTTTTACTCGTTGTAGGTTTTCAACTTACAGTTCTTTCTGCTGTGGTGGTACTAGGTCAGGAGCAAATAAAGAGGGCTCGCTCAATGTCTCCTGGAAAATTTTCTCACGATAAGGATTTGCCTGACTGCTTTTTGAAATTGGTATCAATACTTGACTAGCATGTTTGATTGATTTGATAAGTCAATGTCACAATGATTTTGTTCATCTTAATTGTTTCCTTCATTTTTTCTTCATTCTCCTATTCTTTGTCTACATTCCTGTCATGTATTTATGGGTTCAGGTTCTTATTTCTATCCCTTTACATTATCCCTTGCAGGTCAAGAATCAGGCATTGTGCAGAACAGGCTGTGGAAAAGATGTGCGCCATTTTGAATTTGAATTCACTTCATCTGTAAGTTATGTTTGTTTAAATGCTGATTTGAGTGTGTGCTTGTCTAGACTAGTCTTTTTTATGACTTCAAGCTGATGAAGCTGATGTTTGAATTATCCTCTTTCTGTGTTTCACTTTCTTGACAGGCAATTAAATATGAAGTAGGAGATGTTCTTGATATTCTCCCTGGTCAAAACCCTGCTGCAGTGGATGCTTTCTTAGAGCGTTGTAATTTGGACCCAGAATCTCTCATCACTGTGAGTCCTTTTGTATTATTGACTGGCCTAACTGGTATAGCATATGTTTTAATACCGCTTAAAGATAGACTTTGTATGCTGCTGCATTTTAGAGTCCTGTTTTAATCTAAAAGTATTCATATAATTTTTGAAAAGCTAGCTGTTAATTTATTCAACCCAAGGATAGCAGTGGAGAAAGAATTAATCCAATGGTGAGCACTGAGCAGGTCAAACATGCCTTGTTTGGTTCATTTTGCAGTGGTTGGCACCTATAAAAGTTCAAATCTGAGCTTGTTCACTGTGAATATCCTGAGATAAATCCTCCCCAATAGGTTTATTTAACTGGTAAATTGTAATGTTTTTTCTATTGAGATCTGATATGTTTCTTCTATATTCGGTATTGTTGCAAGAAAATAGAGATTGTGGAAGTAGCTGTTTCAGAAAGCAGAACCCTGATCTCCTGTTAGTGCCTATTTCGCCGTCTAATGATGGCTATATTCATTTGCTATGATTGTATAACCAGCTGACTATGCACATCCTGGGGGCTGAAGCTCTGTTTTCCCTCATCTTTCTAACTAATTTTGTTAGCATTTTGCTGATCAATATTCATTATCTTCTCATACCATAGGTTTATTGTTTTTTCTGAAACTGCAACTTATCTTGCACTCTTGAGGTTGATGTATGATAACATTCTTCTAGTGCCCCAACCAATAAACATTTCTCTTATTTCAGGTGCACCATCGAAGTACAGAGAATCACCACCTTGATATTCATGGCAGTAACTCAACCGTCCCCATAAAATTAAAAACTTTTGTGGAATTAACAATGGATGTTGCATCAGCTTCCCCCAGACGTTATTTCTTTGAGGCAAGCATGCTGTATGTTTTATGTTCTGTTGCTTGTTTTAATGAGAAATTATAGCTTTTACTTACCATTATTTGCTTCTGTTTAATGTTAATAGTCTCGTCTGCTATTTAATATTGAGATGTAGATTGTGGGTGACCCATCAACTATGGTAAGAGTAAATTTGGTGATAGCAGATTTATCATTGTACCTCATTTGTACTCTTCTTGACTGTTGACTTGAAAATAGTTTTATGTAATTAACCACAATTTTGTTGACTAGTGACTATCATTCTGATTGATCTGCCTAATTCTCCCATAAACCAAATATTTAGCTTTGTTAATGAATTCTGGTAGTTCTGTTATTAGAATATGCATTCTTTACGTTCCGACCTTTTCAGACTCCCAATAATGTTGTAGATGTACAGCAAACCAGCACCCACGAATTTTTACGCTCATATATCTGACAGACATTAAAGTTGGTTCTGCAAATTCAATTGTTTCTTTTTGTTAAAGTTTTTTAGTCATATTTGATGCCACAAACTTCAATAATTGTACATTTTGTATGTGCTGAAATGCCTCATCTTCCAGGTAATGAGCTTTTTTGCAAAAGCTGAGCACGAAAAGGAGAGACTCCAATATTTTGCCTCGCCTGAAGGAAGAGATGATCTATACCAGTACAACCAGAAGGAAAGAAGAACTGTTTTGGAGGTCAGTTCTGTGTGAAATTTTAGTCTTTTCTTTTTCTTTGTGGCATTAGAATCTCCTACATCGTCGAGCGCAAGTGACGGAAATGATTTTTTGTGGATATAGGTATTGGAGGATTTCCCCTCCGTGCAAATGCCATTTGAGTGGCTGGTGCAATTGGTTCC
This sequence comes from Erythroxylum platyclados, assembly GCA_027563515.1. NCBI lineage: Eukaryota > Viridiplantae > Streptophyta > Magnoliopsida > Malpighiales > Erythroxylaceae > Erythroxylum > Erythroxylum platyclados. Next base: position 19,867,227 of record JAOQMM010000001.1, read on the forward strand.
TCCATTGAAAACAAGGGCGTTTTCAATTTCTTCTTCACCTTCAGCGCATCCGAATCAAGTGCACTTGACTGTCAACATAGTGTCATGGATAACACCATTTAAGAGGAACCGCAATGGCCTATGCTCGACATGGCTGGCAAAGCTTGATCCACAACAGGGTATTTTTTTCCGATTAACATAATTGAAACTTTCAATATGCTTATGCAATTCTAAATTTATACATCATTGATAAAATGGCATACCTTTGTCATGCTTAGGCGTACGTATTCCAGCATGGTTTCATAAAGGTTCCCTTCCTTCTCCTCCATTAACATGTCCCCTCATTCTCATTGGACCTGGGACTGGATGTGCCCCTTTTCGTGGATTCATAGAGGAAAGAGTTGCAAAAGACGTCTCCGGTTCAGCTGCTCCCATTGCCTTCTTCTTCGGTTGCAGGAACATGGATAACGACTATTTATACAAAGACCTCTGGTTGTCCCACGCACAGAACGGCGGTTTGCTTTCCGAAGAAAGGGGTGGCGGCTTTTACGTTGCATTCTCAAGAGACCAACAGCAGAAGGTGTATGTGCATCATAGAATGCGCAAAAATAGCCAGAGGATCTGGAGACTATTGTCAGAGGGAGCTTCTGTTTATGTCGCAGGTTCTTCAACCAAAATGCCATCAGATGTAATGTCGGCATTGGAGGACATTATTTCCGAGGAGGCTGGAGTTCCTAAGGAAGCTGCTAAGTTGTTGCTTAGGCGGTTGGAAAGGGAGGGAAGATACCATGTTGAAGCGTGGTCTTGATCTCCCAAAGTAAGAGGCGTACTGATACTATCCAAGAGAAAAGTAGAGTAGCTCGAGTATAAGTCTTAGTGAATTTATATTTTTCAGATTTTTATTTTCTTCAAATGTACTTGTTATTTTTTTTCTATTTTTGTTCTTTCCTCAGATATTTATTTTGGCAATTTAGTGGAAATTCATTTTATTTTTTCTTCCAATCTGAGCTTTACACAAATGAACCACTATCAGGCAGGATGCCAAAGTTACACACACAAAAAAAGAACAAATTGGGCAAGGATTGTTAAGCTAATGTAAAAATAAGTCTTTCGGTCCTAGACTTCAAAACCTAAAATTCTAATTTTAAGTCAACGATTTTGTTTGATTTAATTAAATTTAAAAAAAATTAAACATGAGTTAAAAATTAATTTTAAAATTATATATTAATTAGAGTAGTTTAAAGTTTAAACTTTTTTTTATATCATTCAAATTTTAGATTAAGTTTAAACTTATTTTTCTTAATGCCTATTTAAATTTCAATCTTATTTTTCTTGTCATCTCTAATTTATTGAATCTCATAAAAAAATTAAAATTGAAGAAAATAGTGATGATTAAAAATCCTAACCGGTTCGGTTGGTTAAACCGTAAAAACCTTAAACTCTCTAACTTTTTTGTTTAATTTTTAACTTTTCAGTTCCATTTACTTTAATAATTTCTATTGTTAAAAATCGATCAATTTATCAATTAATTGGTTATTTTTTAAAAATTAATAAGTTCTTCTAAAATAAAATAAATCCATGCTCATTTAACAATTTTTAAATTTTATTTAATTTTTAGTCGGTCTAATACCGATTAACTTTTTTAAAGTTTTACCAATTTAACTTTTTTAAAACATAGTAAACTTTTCATCCGTATTTGTTAAAATTTTGAAAAAGATAATTAACTGAAATAGATATTAAAAAATTTCTGAATTTCATCTTTATAAAATAAAATGCATTAAACTTTATCTTTCTCTACAAATTACCTTTCTCTTTTTTTATTATTTTTTTGATTGGTCCATCTTAGTTCCAACCTAACCAAGCACGGGCTTAAGCCATTTTTGACAGAGAAGTTGAAGCAGAAGAAGAGAAGAAGAAGAATACACTCGTCCTCTTGTCTCTCAAACACACACAAGAACTAAGAGCGATGTTAGATTCCTGTAGAGTACAACCCAATGTATGTGCACACACTAAAAGCTCGCAACTTGCTAAACATGGATTCTTACGTAAACCCTTTGAAGTTAATATCAAACCACTGACCTTTCAAAACCCAACAAAGCTCAGGCTTTTTGCTTCCACTTCCGACCCCATAATCGCTCAAGACAACACCCCAACTGAGAAAGAGGTAAATTTTGTTCTTCTGATTTTGCACTTTGAGCTTTTTTTGGAATTGGGGTTTATGTGGGATTTAACAAAAGATTGATCTTTTGGTGTTTGATAGAAGCTCCGAGTGGTAGTGAAGCCAATGGCGAAACCGAGGATAGTTTTGAAGTTCATTTGGATGGAAAGGGCATTAGGGATTGGTCTAGACCAAGTCATACCAGGCCACGGGACAATCCCTTTGAGTGCTTACCACTTTTGGCCAATAACTGATGCTTGGGAACAGCTTAAGTTATTGCTGGAGAGCAAGCCCTGGATTTCCAGGACGCAAATGGTGATTCTGCTTAATCAAGCTACTGATATCATCAACTTGTGGCAGGCAAATGGCTGCAGGTCACAGTAATTTTACAGCTCAGGATAGTAAAATTGCTGATGGTTATACTGCGGTTGCGGGGCGATGCTTAATTGCGGGAAATGCGGTCGCAATTATAGCAAATTCCGGTAATGATCCGGCTAACTTCAATTTGAGACCACAGCTGTGTTGTGATGTTTTGTTCATTGAGTGGAATCATCTTGTGATATAATGTGAATCCTATATAAATGCATCATCCAGTAGGAAATTGGTGAGGGTTTCAAAAGTCATCCACGCCAAGATCATGTTAATCTCTTATTCTATGTACCAATGTCCAAATTGAGGTGCTTTTATGTCAGAATCTTGTCCCTGTTTTCCTTGGTATTTCTTGTCCAATACATAAAAGACCATTACAACTTATGCAAAGGGTTGTGAATTCAATGCTTCTCCTACAGTGGATTTCATGTCAGTAATTGAAATTTGAATGAGAATTCTATACCATTTTCCTGCAATATCTTCTCAGGTTGATTGAAATTGAATGTTGCAATCTGCTGAATTTCATGAGATGTTAATGAGTTGTTAGATTGCTTTATCCACTGTAATCCCTTCCTTTCTGTCAATTGAAAGTTCAATTCTCAAGCTCCCATCAGAGCCTTATGCTCCATTTTCGATGATCCGAACCATGAAGGTCATCTTGTTCATAGTCCTGGAATTCGTTCTCCAAAGTTCGATAGCAGCTCTTGCAGCAGCTGCATAAGATTATGATTGATAAGCATCTTAAGCAGCATCTGCTGCATCTCTCTACTTATTCCCCCTATTTATTGAGCCAGAGGGGCTGTCTACCGCAAACTCTTCCAGCGATCCTAACCTTTTATCTCGGGATTCACTTGTTGATCTTGGTTGGATATTGTTCCTGCTTTAGCAACTGGTCGATGTCTGATTAATCCTGAAGTTATGAATGACATAGTGATGCTTCAAAGACCATGTTCTAGCATCAGTCTTGTAATGTTCTACAACTGATGCATCACTGACAACATCTTCTTCTTCTTCTTCTTCTGGTCTTTTTCTCCTTGTTTTCTAATGGTCAGAACATCTCATTTTGATCAAGTATGAAAAACTTGGGTAAGCTGCAAACACAATAGATTTTGCAGTGAAGGCTATGCTAAAATGTCCTGTGCTCATTGACGCCAGAAAGAAACTCGATGTAACTGTCAACCGATTCCTATAATCCGGCAAATTCAGCCGGAACTGCCAACCTAAGTTGTATCAAACTCTCATCATGTTTGGTAGTCCTCGAAACAGTCAACTCTTTGTATTAAAGAAAGCACAGTTTAGTGCCGGCTTCTTTATGAAAAAATAAAAATAGAAACTACTATTATCCTTTTTATGCATCTAGAAATATATATTATTATATTCAATATTTGAGTCAAATAGTTTTTAAATAAAATTCCTTTTTTTTATATCATGTTAGTATGATTGTTTTTACTTAATTACATTGTGAGTAGTTAAAAGACAAGATATGGAATTGTATTTAGTAATTTTAAAAAAATCTTATAACTTTTAAATTTTTTTAATTTTTATAAAAATTTATTCTTTCAAACTTTTGATAAAAATTAATAGTGAAAATAAACATAAAAAATAGATCAATCAAATGTTACAAAAATAAAATTTCAACTTAGTTATTAAATATTACCTAAATTAATTAAACTCAAATTAATAAATTTGGACTTAAATTTATAATTTAAGTAATTTTTAAAAGATCTCATATTTTTTTAAAATTTTGGAATTTTTTTTATAATTTCAATTTTTTTTAAAAAATATTATCTTATTCTTTTATTAAAAAATAACAACAAACTCACATCAAAAATTGGCCAGTAAAATATTTATAACATAACAATAACAATGTAATTTAGTTATTAAATATTACCCAAATTAATTTTAAAAAAGATTATAACAATTGACTAATAAAATATTACTAACATAATAATTCAACTTAACTATTAAATATTACTGAAATTAATTAAATCCAACTTCATAATTTATTATAATCATCGAGAATATACCGTATAAGGCCCTCGGTATTTCCGGGCTATTTGATCTTCTTCTTCTTCTTCTTCTTATATCTTCCTTCCAATGATCAAAACTTCACCATTACAACAGTTCTTCACTAAGTCTCTGATCGGTCAACACTCACTAGCTACTGTTTAATCTTATAAGCAGACCCAATTTCAATGGCTGTAAGTAATCTTCTGAACAAAATCTCTCAATCTCATTTCTTCTTCTTAAGTTGATTTTAATATTTTTCTCTTCCAAATCTCCAATGTTTGTGATGTTTCTTCGCAGCAGAAACTTTCCCATGTCCCGAAATTCGGAAACTGGGAAAAGGATAACGTAGCTTACACAGCTTGCTTTGAGACTGCACGTCAAGGGAAAGCTAGTTCCAGGATGAACCCTAACGATCCTGAGGACAATTCTGTGGTCTTTGTTCATGTCAGGAGCTGCTCAAAACGTGAAACTAAACCTGAACCTGAGCCCGAGTATAGCTTTTTCAATCAATCTCCTGTGTACCCCAATCACCAGAGAACTTACGCCGACATAAGCTACAATGCAGATTCTGATCAACCAAAGAGTCTCCTCCAGCGAAATAGCAGGTTCTGTCAGAATAATTCTGATCAGGGAAAGAGTCCAGGATCAGTGAAAAGCATCATCAGATCATCAGAACCAGAATGGAAGAAGAAGAAGGGTTTGGTTCCTGGTGATGATGATAGCGATCCTGATAGATTTTCTTCACCTGGAAAATCACCATCGACCAAGTCCCCATATGTGAGACGAAGAAGAAGTCGAGCTAGTCCACATGCTACTGATATTCCTGACAGTGTAAGCTTTCTTTAAACTCTTAGATTGATCACTGAAGGTCTAGTTCTGTGTTCTTGGGATAAACAAAAATGAGGTCTAAATCTAACTTCTAGTGGGTTGGTGACAGCAGCTTAGAACATCATCACCGCCTGTTCCAAAGTTCGGATCTTGGGATGAAACCGATCCCACATCTGCGGAAGTATTCACTGAGATTTTCAACAGAGTGAAAGAAGAAAAAGCTTCTTCTTTATATCCTGCAACTACACCACAACTGAGGAATCACTACATTGATAAGAAGAAGATGAAGCAAAGTACTCCAAAGGTTAGTTCTTGATCAGTGCAAGGTGATTAGCATGACAATGCATCACATGTTTAAGTTCTTGATCATAGTTCTAATCATGCGTGCAGTTCTCCTGCTGTCCGTTTTTCCGAAGAAGCTAGGTTGCCACGTCAACTTGCTAACCTGTTGGACAGGAGAGACACTCATTGGTGGGCTTCATTTGCTTCTGTTGGACTTTGGCTTACTTAAAGGATGTTGGGAAGACTCTTTGTTGCAATGGATTTTTCTTTTTAATTTTTGATAATGGAAAATTTTCTTTTTATATATATATATATAATGGCAATTTTTTCCCCTTCTTTTAATGGATAATATGATAAATCTATTATAGATACATAAATACTATAAAAAAGGTACTATGATATTGGTTATTTATATGGAAATTAGTGATTAAATAAAAGCTTTTCATACTTAGTATAATTAATAACAACTAATGTCAAAATAACCAAATTATTGATTTAATTGCTTATTATATTATGTTTTATAAGAAATTGAATAAATAAATTATATTAAAATTTTCGAATAGTATAAAATTATCTTAAAGAAATATGAAATATTGACTTGTTCTCTATTAATAGAATATTAACAATATTTTTATCATTTTTTCTTATAGTCCAAACAACACAAAAGGAAATATTTATTTAACGAATTTTCATATTTCATATAATGAATAATAACTAAATAACTATTTTCGAAACAACCAAATCATTGATTTAATTGCTTATCGGATTTATATGTTTATAGAAAAATAGAACAAACATTGCTATAAATTGCTCACGTTGTATAGAAATTTATAATATAGGGATGCCACTTATATTCAGATTCGGATTTGAACTCTACAGTTCATTTCGACACAAATGTATATACTTTAAATTAAATGATGTTGTTTTTTAAATAATAGTAAACTAAATTAAAAAAAGCACGTGTTTAAATGAAATTAAGTTACAAGTTTTGGCCATCATAAATTTAAGGTTCGAACCCGACCCGACTTAATAATACTATTAACTGTAAACAACACAATAGAATTATGTCTTTAAACTATGAATTGAGTAGGTAGCGATTGGATTACACATCTTCCTTCGTACCAAACTAAGAAAAAACAAAACACTATGGTTATAAATAGGGTTAATTATTAAAAAAATCTCAAACTTTTATCAATTTTTCAATTATATCTTGAACTTTAAAAAGTAGCAATAAAATGTTTAAATATTTCTTTTTTTTTTCAATTCTAACCCAAGTTTCAAAAGGTGACAATAAAATGCTCAAATTTTTAATTTTCTTCAATTCTAGTCCGACGTTATCTGTTGTTCTCCCAATTCCCTAAACTCTTTGTTTTCTGTTTGGTTTTTCTGATGCTCCAATCTACTTTCGTATTATAGCGTACTGCGCTAGCAAGCTCTTCATTTTTAGTTTATTCTCCTGATGCCCTTGATGTGAGGACGTCGAGGCTGAGTAATATGAAAATAAAAGGTTGAGGGCATCGAGAGAACAAACTGAAAACAAAGGGAAAATCTAAAATCAAAGCGTAAGGTCATCGGGGTTGTGTAATCTGATTTAGGTCATTTTAAATAACGACGTCGTTTTAATTATGTGATTAAATAATATCGTTTCATTAATCTTCATTTGTTGTATTAATTTTGGCTGACGTGTATTAATAGTTAAGGTTTCTAAAACACATAGCACGTCACGTCAGCAAACTTAACTGAAACACTAACGTTAGGCTAGAATTAAAAAAAATTGAAAGTTTGAATATTTTATTGCTATTTTTTGAAGTTCAGGATAGAATTGAAAAAAACTGAAAATTTTGACATTTTATTATTACTTTTTAAAGTTCGATTATAATTAAAAAATTGACGAGAGTTTGAGTTTTTTTCGTAATTAACGCTTATAAATATAGATATACGATTAAAACAGTTATTAGTGGTCAGAGGAATATGATATAAAAAAATTAAAAAGATTTAATTTCTAAATCTTCTTGAATTAATATATAAAAGGTATTAAAAACTCAAATGTAATTAATTTAAGAGAAGCTTGCTCTTGCTATATAAGTAAGAGTTACCTGAATGTTCGGACTTGTCTTGAGCTCCTTCACTACCGCCTTTAACTCTGGAAGACTTAGACAGTGGATGGGAGTCGATAATGAGTCTCAATCGGAGGCGCTCCAAGCCTAAATCTTTGATATGCTTGCGGATATGTTGTACCCCTTGCAATCGTGGAACTCGAGAAGGAGAAGAGGAAGAAGAAATTTGATAAGCATGCATATGTAGGTTTGGTAGGTTATGATCCTTATGCACTTACGTCATTGATGATTGCATAACATGGAATATTCGATTATTATTTTAAAATTTACTTTTTATAATATATCCTTAGGCCTGTAATTGGAACAATATTTGGTATCTCTTCGTTTACCATGTTCATCCTTTGTCATATCGTAAACTCATTTTGAATTTATTTATTCAACAATAAGTTGTAAAAGTTTCGCTGATATACGGGATCTGAAGAGGTTCACTAATACGCAATCATATCCTTAATTGATACAAAAATTATTTTTTAGATTCACACACGTGCGCACACGCGCGCGTACGCACACACATATATATTTATATATATTGTCAATTCATTTTAAATTTATTTATGTTGAAATAAAAATGAAGAATATATAGGGCAAGATTTAATATTGTACTAGAGTTTTCTATATAAATAACAATGAGTCGGATTGAACTTTTTTCCTTTTAATTTTAAACTATTTAAATTTTAAATTTAATAAAATGACATCGTTTGTACTATTTTTGAATTATTTACTTAATAAAATGATATTATTTTTCACAAAATTTAAATTTGAGTATGAATTTATTCAAAAAATTGAAAATAATTATTATTAAACTTTAACTCTGTTAGAGTAGTGCTCCAAAGGCAATCGCCTTAAGCATATTGTACAAACTTTATTTTGATTAATAAAGTGAAAGGTATTTGTCATTAATTTGATATTCTTTTTCTATGAATTGATGTTTGTCTTAAATAAAATTAATGAAGTCCGGATACAAAACATAGCATGAAGGAAATCATGATGAGATCTTGATAATGAGATTCCTATCATGTGCAATTATGTTAGTATCTAAATTATCCCGAGTCATAGGATTAATAAGACATGATATTGTTAATTCGAATATACTTGCACATATTATATTCCTTGATTTGATCAAGCAGTGGATCTTATAAACTGTAAACATAACATGTTTAGAATTAACATGTAGATGCTTATTATTAACGGATGACCCGCTATGAGATTATCATATGGATGGTCTATATAATGTCAGTGATTAATCTCATCATAGCAATGGTGCAAATATCCTTAGACTTAAGGTACTCAAGGATATCTTGAATATTGATCATGTACTTTAACATCATTCCTTGTTGCCTTTTGATGAAGTTACTTATAGAGCGGTGATTGGGTACAGCTATTAGTATTAGAAGATAATTGAGTAGCCAATAAAGGATTCACCATTTCTGATAGAATGAGAGGATACCCACGGCCTCTTATCGAGGTCATCACTCGGGAGTCTCTGACTAGAGTAATTATGTGTCATGAAGAGAGTCTTCAATGACAGATAGAGTAATGTGATCCCCAGGACAAGAACTAATATCACTTAGAGTAGATTTGACATAGTCAGTCTAGTGGGAGTTGACACATGGTCATACTCTGAACCAAGTGGGGTATAAGATGGTGAAGGGACGAATTGCACCTTAATTGACTATGGAAAGGGTCGTAAGTCGGATAATTAACAATTGAAGTATTTGAATGTTAATCCACTTACATTCCGAAGAATGGCATCATGAAACCATTCATAATATGCTCAGATTAAGAGTTAATTTAAGTGTCAAAATAACCGGAAACCTAAGGGTCTCACGCATAAAAGATCGGATAAAAAACCTAGTGTGTTTGGCTGAAATAAAGCAGGCCACAATCGTGGACATCTTCACGATTGTGCTCGAAGCAAAAATCACAATGTACATAAGTGAGTACACGTATGACTTATGGTAAAACACACTTGATACACACATTTAAGAGAGAGTAAGGGTCTAGAAATGTTCTAGAGTGAGAGTGAAGTGATCTTAGCATTTGTTTATGCAAATTGATTGCATGAAACAAGGTTTGATCTTTCATCATTTAACATTTACTTGAATCCAACAAGTTTGGTGTTCTAACACCCTTATACATTAGTTTTTCTCCATCTTTGCGGGCTTATGAAAGGAAGAGGAAGGGTTTGGTGTTTGTGACAATCCAAACTGAGGAGAAGATTCAAGAAAGGAGGAGATTTACAAGGTATAAAATCTTAATTTCATGTTCTTATGGTTTTGATTATGCATGCATTGTGATTATGTGGTTTCGAGGATATCGTGGAGTCGGAATTTTGATTCCGACACTTCCGCTACCTAGCTATACATGTGATGCATGGATCCACGACCAAACCCAACAAACTCAACATGAATTATAGTCTAAACAAGTTTTATTCATTAATTTTTTGTTTTACTCTTTCCTAATTATCACAAATATAAATAAAAACGTTATTTCCAAGTTACTTTCAAATGATCATAGCATATAATGCCACATTTGATCACATCGTCACAGACTCACGTCTTCATTTATTTCATATGTCTAAGGAGACATCAAAATAAAAATAGATAAAAAATTCACTTATTTTAATTATTAAAAATATTAAATAAATTATAAGACTATTTTTATCAATTAAAACTTTAATTATATATTAATGAATAATAAATTTAGAATTAGATAAAATCAATTGTTTTATTATCATATTTAACAAAATATGAGTGAACTCGATTTTTTATTATAATCTAATTATTTTAAATTTATCTAGTATTTTTACTAAGTATTTAAACATTGTATTAAGAACTTTTATTAATTATTAAGACTTATTAAATAATTTACAATTAGATATAAAATTTATAAGGGGGTCTCCCTTAGTACTTTGTGATCATAGCATCATAGGTTCAATAAATAGAAATAATCTCTTAATAAAAATATAAATAAAAGATTGTGTATATTATAACCTTTTTCAGATTTCTGCAAAGTAGAGAACTTTGTAAATCGGATAAGTAGACTTTGGGCGTGTTTGGTGGAGAGCTGATCAGCTAAGATTCAGCTTATTGAAGGAAGATAGCTGTTTGACTTTGTCAAACAGCTATCAAACTTGTTTGGTTATGAGCTGGTTGGGTTAGCTTA
>JAOQMM010000001.1:19879506-19898169 GCA_027563515.1 Erythroxylum platyclados
CTCTTTCAAGTGCATTTGTTAATGGCTGATTACCGCACAACCGTTGAATTGGTTTTCCTAGACTGAAAAACCTTTTCCAAAGGATACAACGTATGGAGAATTAACATGAATTTTTGTGGTTAGTAAGTCATTAGTAATCATGAGATGAAAGTATCTGCTGAAGGGGAAAAACTTTACTGATATATGTTGCAAACTGTATTTTGATTTGACATTGATTATGAAGGCTTTAGCTCTGAGAGCGGTAACAAGAGATTTGGAAGTTACCAATGCTATCACATTTGCACTTATTAAGGGCTGACTACAAAGGCTTGTGTGTTCTGAATAATTGTTTTCTGGTTACGAGTCAACGAAGTACTTCAAAGTCTTTGATTCATCCTTCTTTTACTATATTTGCTTTCATTTTGGTGTGGTTTAATTCGTATATGTATGTGTAATTCTCTCAGCTTTAGTGGAAAACATCAAACTCCCAGTGATGGAAGGCATTAGTGAGTTGCTAGCTGTAAGCATTTTGCTTAGTGTAATTGCAAGGCTTGGCTGTTTGGAAGAATCACTGGGGCACTCTCTTTAATTTCTTCTGTTTTCTTTTTCTCCCAGAAAAACAAGAATTCAATGGCCAACGGTGAATTTGAAATCAATGGTAATCTATGTTCTTACTGCAATTTTTTGTCTTGTTTAATTGTTTATTTGGAAAATTAATTGATTGATAATGTTATAGGATTAACTCAGCTGCAATTATCACCAGCAGCTCAACGGTTTACAACAAAATCATCAAGAAAGGTTTGCATAAATTTGGATTTGTTATAAACTGATGTTATTTCTCTACAAGTTACTTTTTCTTTTGATCATTGTTTGTAGGACTAATATTTCATTATGGTAATATCTATTATCAGGATTTTTTGGTATATGTTGTGGATATTTTGAAAATTATTGTTTATAACGATTTTACTATGTTGTGGAACCAATAGGAAGAAAAGGAGGCTTGCCCTTAATGCATAATCTAAAATTGGTTCTTGAAATTGTGGACTGTAACCACAATTGTAGTTGTAATATTATGGTTGCAGGCTGCATCTTGTAGTTATTGTGGTCTGATATAGTTGCAATTGTATTCGCATTGATTGTAATTGTCACAATAACTGGAAACCAAATTTTACACCTTGAGCTAAAGCTTAAAAGGTAACCATAAAAGCTAATACCTTTGAGCAATTTTCTGTGACTAGTATTCATCAAAATTGGTTTACTAACAAGGTAAATGAAGTATTTGAAGATGGTAACTTCAGAAGCATGTAATTTCTGGCAACCCACCTTGTTTGTTTCTGAAATTGTCGATTTTGCTGCCTGATTTTCCCTTTTTCTTTTCTCTTGATATTTCTTTAAGCATGTGACTTATTCATTTGTCCCATCTTTACAAATATTTGGACATGGTTCATATTTATGTCTATTGCTGATTTATGTAATATACCTCTTGGCAGCACTTAAAATTTTCAACTTGTGTTCTGATTAGTTTTCATTCTTTTTTTCACTATTTGTTGTTCAGATGCCACTTAATGCCGTAACATCTATAATTGATGGTTTGAAGAGACTGTACATTGAAAAACTCAAACCATTAGAAGTTACCTATCGTTTCAATGACTTTGTTTCTCCCTTATTGGTAAGTAGTTACCTATCGTTTCAATGACTTTGTTTCTCCCTTATTGGTAAGTAGATTGAGGTGTTTTCCTTTCTTTATTTGTACAATAGTTAATTTTTTATTCTTGATCTCAATCCTTTTACCTTGCAGTTTGTGATACTTTAAGTAACTCATGCGTTAACTTGTTTTTCAGACAAGCAGTGATTTTGACGCCAAGCCTATGGTTATGCTTTTGGGCCAGTATTCTACTGGGAAAACAACCTTTATAAAACATTTGCTTAGATGTAACTACCCAGGTTGGCTGACGATGGTATTTTCTTCTCATGTCAATTTGCAAGATTGTGCTGTCTAATCTCTTTCCTATGGGCAGGAGCTCACATTGGACCAGAGCCGACAACTGATAGATTTGTTGTTGTGATGGTATGCCCAACTGATAGAAACTTTGATTTGACTTTGATATGTTGAAACATTTCTTGTTTCCCTTGCATTTATAGTCATTTGCAGTCTTCTGGTTTAATGAATTTTCATTTACTATACTAACCATGTTCTGTCCTTCCAAGCAATAAGTGAGGCATGAAGGATTAGATTTATCTTCTTGGTCCATCCTGTCATATATTGGAAACCTTTTCCTCTCTAGAAATGCACAAATGATATGGAATGAACTAGTGTTGCTTCAATTCAAATTTGTGGGAACTTATATGATGATTTTAGTTGTCATCCACCCTTCTTTCTTATGGATGCTTGGCCTAAACTACATCTATTTGGAAAAAGCTCATTATATTCTTGAATTTAGACGGGAACGGATGAAAGAAGTATACCTGGGAACACGGTTGCCGTCCAAGCAGATATGCCCTTTAGTGGCCTCACCACTTTTGGAGGATCATTCTTATCAAAGTTTGAATGTGCACAAATGCCACATCCAGTGAGTTGAACTTGGATGTGCCTTTTGTAAATGGGTTTTTCATTACTTAATTGTGTTACTAAGTATTTACAGTACCATTGCTGTTGTTTTTCATGTGCTTGTAGCTGCTAGATGAAATTACAATTGTTGATACACCCGGGGTTTTGTCTGGAGAAAAGCAACGAACACAAAGAAGTTACGATTTCACTGGTGTTATATCATGGTTTGCAACCAAATGTGATCTTATTCTTCTTTTGTTTGATCCTCACAAACTTGATATCAGTGACGAGTTCAAGCGAGTAATTGCATCACTACGTGGTAATGATGACAAAATCCGTGTTGTTTTAAACAAAGCAGATCAAGTTGATACCCAACAGGTTAGGTGTTGGAATTCAAAATGCCCTATTCTAATAGCAAGATTTATTAGATCTACTTCAGTTGCTTACTTCTTGGTTTAATTATATAGTTGATGAGAGTGTATGGGGCTTTAATGTGGTCTCTCGGAAAAGTGCTGAATACTCCAGAAGTTGTGCGTGTTTATATTGGGTATGCTCGCTATCTCTTCGTTTATGATGAAAGACACCCGTGTATTGTCTGCAGAGTTGTGTTGTCAATTTGCTATATCACCTACTTTATGATGGTTGTGCTACTTGAAAGGATTGCTGGTGGTTTTCTTTTGAGTAAATCATGCAAATTTTCTTGTGATATATCGTAATGTCGCAGATCTGTTGTTGACTTTGCAGTTCCTTCAATGACAAGCCTATTAATGAAGAAAATGTCAGCCCCATGTTTCGTGATCTTTTTGAGAAAGAACAAGATGACCTTCTTGTAGACTTGGTTGAGATTCCTAAGAAGGCTTGTGATCGTCGAGTATGTTCAAATTTTGTGTATATAGTCTTTTAACTGTTCTTATGCAACATCCATTGATGCATATCTGTGTAAATTTCGTGCTTGTTTCATGGATACATGCGGTTTTGATAAAGCTTGTGGAATGTGATTTTCTTTCTTACCTTTTTACCATGGTAAACAAGCTAATTACGACAATAATTGGGTCATTATAGATCAATGAGTTCGTGAAGCGAGCTAGAGCAGCAAAGATCCATGCCCACATTATTAGCCATCTTAAGAAGGAGATGCCTGCCATAATGGGAAAGGCTAAGGCTCAACAACGGCTCATCGATAACCTCGAAGAAGAATTTGCCAAGGTTTTTCTGGCCTAGTTCTCTTGATCTTTTACTTCTGCACATATTTCTATTCCGTTCCAGAGTAATATAGAGTTGTATATCAAAATTCTCTGATTAAATGGAGCAGGTGCAAAGAGAGTTCCATTTACCAGGAGGTGATTTCCCAAATGTGGAGCACTTCAAAGAAGTCCTGCGGACTTACAATATTGATAAATTTGAGAAGCTGAAGCCGAAGATGATACAAGTTGTAGATGATATGCTGGGATATGAAATTCCAGACCTCCTGAAGAACTTCAGGAATCCCTACGCTTAAACGAAGATGATGTTATTAATGTTGAAAAGGCTCTGAGCTTGTCCTCAAAGCAAAATGAACCGTAAAGGTTGGATCTTTTTCTTCGTTTCCTTTTCTTTTTCCTTTCCGTTACTTGTCCTCGAGGAAAATGAACCATAAAGATACAATCTTTTTCGTTATTTCATTTCGTTTTGCCCATTATTTTTTTCATAGAATGTATAGGTTTGAGCTGTTAAAACAGTTGTGCAAGATTGAACTGTATTTTTGGATGAAGTTCTATTCTTACGGAGGACGTGAAGGTTTTCTAATATACAATGATATTGAACAGAGTATACGTTTAAAGATGGCGGTGGGTTTGGGCGGGACTTGAGCTTGGCCTGAAAATTTGTAGTCAGGCCCGAGCTTGATTAAATTTATTTTTAAAAATTTTCAAAATTAAAAATAACTCTGTTTTATGTTTTATGTGAAAATGTTTGGCTTGGGATTTATTTTTAAAAAGAATTCGAGCTTGATGCGAAGTTCAATTAACTTAAGTTGAATTTGTTGACTTCAACTAGGGTCAAGTTGGGTCAAATTGTTGGACAATTTTTGCCATTACTTGATACGATGAGTTGGATTGTGTTGAGTATTTGTATCGAGTTATATTGTGAAATTTTTGTTTTATATTGTTAGGTATGTCAAAATATTAAAAATATTGAGTTAGAAATTATAAATTAGTAAGTTAAAAGGATTGAATTAAAAATTATATATTTTTATATCTAGATGTTTTTAAATATAATTAAATAAAATATTTTATGTCAATCTTAATAATAAAGTTTTATTTTTTATTTTTAAAATTAAATTAAAACAATGCCTTTTTGATATTTTGATAGCAAAGAATTAGACTTTTTAGGTTATTAGGTTGGTCCTTCCAACTTGAGTTTAGCTAGGTTAAATCTCATCCTTTAGCTTTGGGTTAAGGTAGGTTATATTATTATCAAACATGGTTATGAATTATAAAATGGAAATAATTAATTATATGAAATTGAACAGCTAAATTTTAATTATACAAAAATTGAAGAATTATTCCATAATTTTAGACATTATTTAGTATTGCATTGTATTAATATTAAAACTTATTCAAGCTTAGATATTATTAAATTGAAATAACGGATTAAATTTAAGATAATCGGATGTCGAGTTAAGTTAAATGATTTACTCAATTTAACTAATATAAACAAAAAAAAATGTGTTTTAACCTAGTTTATAAAAAATTTGTCATTTTAATTAGGCTTATTATTTTGGCACGAATTTGACTTGAAATTAATTAGTTTGCTTGGATTTGATTAAGTTTCAGGTTTAGTTCAAGTTCTTTTTTTCAAGTTTCATGTTAGGATTGAATTTGAGCTAAGTAGCTTAGCTCGGTCTAAAGTTCAAATATTTCAACGACAATGTTCGAACGACGTCGTTTCCTAACACAACGATGATTGGACTTGAGCCAAACTTGAAATCTTAAAACCCGATTAAGCTTCGAGCCACTCAAATTTTGGTTAGGTTCGGACTTGGGCTTAGGCTGCAAATATGCCCAAACCGTGCTGGGTCCAAATCATCCTTAATTAATAAATTCTTTAAATTGTAAGCGGTTTTGGCGCCACTCAGCCCACGACCACCTGTAGTCACCGTATTCGCAAAGTTGACCTTAACACGTTAAGCTCCAAATCCTTTTCAATCTTTGGAGGGAAATGGAAGAAAGATCGGAGGACTCACGTTCTGTTCAAAATCCAACTCAATCCAATATCCATCATCCAACGTGAGCTCCAATTCCTATGTCCCTAACGTATTGCGCAATCTTTGATCGATCGTCTGAGATCTTCTCGCTTTCCTCTTATTTAAGTTCTGCCGGTGACTGACACGAGGGAGAGACACCAAGAGAAGGAATATGAACTCTGAAATGATGATCGGGAGGAGATTTGAAGGTAAGGTTGCAATCGTCACCGGTTCCACTCAGGGAATCGGTTTCGGTATCGCTCACCGTCTCGGCTCGGAAGGCGCCGCCGTCGTCATCTCCTCCCGCAGACAGGTAGGTAGATTAGATTATTCAGCTCCTTTTTACTTCCGTGAATCGCCGGCCTTAACTTTATTTATTTATGCAGAAAAATGTGGATGAGGCTGTCGAGAAGCTCAAGTCTGACGGCATAGAGGTCCTTGGTGTTGTTTGTCACGTATCTAATGCACAGCAAAGGAAGACTATGATTGACACTACCGTGAAGGTAATGAAATTTCATATTTTATGTTTGAAATTTTCCTTCATCTTAGGGTTGTCAAACCGATTCCAAATTCGATCAGACTTGACTGTAAAGGCCGAATTCAAACATACAGTTCACGTTCGATCTGATTCAAGTTGATGCTTATACCGTTTGGAACGGAGCCCGGATGTCTGATTCGAATGGGCTCGACTGTATAAGTCGAATTTGAACTGTAGAATCCCAACTCGATCAGAATTCGGGCCTGGTTAGAGCCAAGAAAAAATAACTCAATTGGGTATGAGCTATCGACAGAACGTGTCATCCTACTTGTAATTCTTATATTGATAAGAATGCATGCTTTTTACAAAGTTATGAATATAGTACCGGAGTTTGATTTTGGTCGGTAGAACGTATATCGATCGGTACCGATACGGTACAAAATCGATAAAACACTGATGCGTTTCCATTTTGAACTGCAGAAATATGGGAAGATAGACGTGGTGGTATCAAATGTTGCTGTGAATCCATCAAACGATCCCATTCTAAAAACTAAAGAATCTCTACTTGACAAATTATGGGAGACAAACGTCAAGGCATCTATCCTTATTTTGAAGGTCATTCATTATCACTTACAGATTACTATTTATTCATTTATTAATGGCGGGTGATGATCAGTTCTGACTTCCACTGATTTTGCAGGATGCAGCTCCGTACATGCCAAAAGGATCTTCAGTTGTTCTGATTTCTTCTGTTACTGGTTACTGCCCAGAAGCTCCCATGTCCATGTATGGCGTCACAAAGACTGCCATTTTAGGCCTCACCAAGGTAACCAACAACCTTAGGATGGATAGGTATAAACCATAACCTCTTCAAGTAGGTTTGGCAATATTGGTTCAGCTTAGTTTAAAGTCAACGGGTCACACCCAATTTTTCGATCTAAAGCTCGGCCTGAAAAGCTCAATCTCCTATCGTCAAAATGGCAATCAAATTTAAATCTAAGCCAATCTTAATCCGACTTATTATCATCCCTATTTGCATCTGTTAAATTTGTTTCATTTCATTTTCAGGCTTTAGCAGAAGAGATGGCTCCTAATCAAATTCGAGTGAACTGTGTAGCCCCTGGAATTGTACCAACACAATTCGCAAGTTTTCTTGCAACAGATGAAAAAATTGTAAGTCCTAAACAACATTAAAAATCTTGATGATTATTAGTTGGAATTCTAACTAGAGTTTACTGACCAGGCTCGACTACTTTCCTATAGACAGCTTGAGTTTAGTATGACACTTGATCGGACTTAATTTGCCCAAAAATGATGTTTTAATCAGTTAAACTAAGATAACATAGTCTTAAATAATTAAATTAAACGATAACATTTTAAAAAGGTATTTAAAAAGTTGAAATTTTTAGGTAAAATTTCAGTTTGACCCTTAAATCTGAGTCTATCCTAAATTTCGATCAATTCAAACTTGATCCGAACAAATTGTTTCTGCCAACACTAATGCCAACCTTTTGATTATTGTATTTGTAGAGGAAGGCCATTGTGAATAGGACCCTTCTTAAAAGGCTAGGCACCTCACAGGACATGGCCTCTGCGGCAGCGTTTTTAGCTTCCGATGAGTCCGCATACATAACCGGAGAAACTTTGGTGGTGGCCGGAGGTGTGCGTTCCCGATTGTAGTTCCTTCCCTCCATTATAGTATTGTAATTCATTTGTGGCCACTTTGTGCTTCCATTAATAAACTCGATATTCATTTGGCATTTATACTCCTTTAATCAAAATTCCAAAAATATATGAATAAGAAAACAAAAATCTCGTGACCTTCAAATAGTAGATATTAGTAATCATTAACGTATAACATTTTTCTAATAATAATTATATAATTATATCAACGACAAAGTGTGGGAGATTAAATAATATGCATCATTTCCCTAATTAATAAAATAACTGTTTTTGAGTAATCCATTGGTCCTAATTAAAAAAAAAGCATCTCTTACATATGATCATACCATACTTATTCTTCTATTTTGATAATCAATGTACTATGTTATGATATGATATATATATATATATATAAATAATAGATTGTTAATAAAAATGTAAATGCGTTGAAAACTACTAATTAATCAATTTTTATATCAAAACATGAATAATTAAAGTTTAATTTAATTATGTTTAAATATTCTTTGAACTTAATTTTAAAACTAGTTAACTTTAATTTAATTTATTAATTTTAAACTTAAGAATTAATTTATCATTTATGAAATAAAAGATTGGCAATCTTTAAGGAGCGCAATGATTCGATCAGTCTAAAATTTTACACCCGAGTTCGAGTTCGGTCTGAAATAGAGATGGTGTTTGCCTGATTCGTTAACTTCGAACCGGGCCGGGTCGGGCCTTTTGTAATTTCCATTGTGAAATTTAAATGTAGTTTTAAAGTTCGGTTAATTTGTGTCATATCTAAAATTTTAAACTCATGGGTCCCACCCTACACACAAGATTGTAGGTGGGTCCCGCTTGGTCCTTGACAAGACAGACTACGATGATCCCAAATGAGTCAACAAATTATAATTACCTTAATCAAAACTATACATTTGGAAGTGAAAACCAAAACGAAGAGATAGAGAGAGATGGAGAAGACTTCGAAGAAGATGATCGGTCGGAGATTCGAAGGAAAAGTTGCTATCGTCACTGCTTCTACTCAGGGCATCGGCTTCGCCATCGCTCACCGCCTTGGCCTGGAAGGTGCCGCCATCGTAATATCTTCCCGGAAACAGGTTTTGTTTCCTTTTTTGATATTTCCCTTTGACCCTTTTCGGTTTTTCCTATTTAGTTACTTGGGTCCGTGTAATTTCAGTCCAATTTTGTTGCTTTGCCCTTACTCACCTGATCGATTTGAAAACAATGTTTCTTCTTTCAGAAAAATGTGGATGAGGCTGTTGAGAAACTCAAAGCTCAAGGTATAGAGGTTCTGGGTGTTGTTTGTCACGTCTCAAATTCAAAGCAAAGAAAGAATCTCATTGACACAACAGTGAAGGTGGGACTATTAGTTCCTTTCCTTTTCTCTGTATATTTACTTCTTAGAACAGTTCATGTGAACTGATGGAGATTTTACTTCTTTTTGCTGCAGAAATATGGGAAGATAGACGTAGTCATATCCAATGCTGCTGCTAATCCAACCACTGATGCCCTTTTAGAAACTCAAGAATCTGTCCTTGACAAGATTTGGGAGATAAATGTCAAAGCTTCCATCCTACTTTTACAGGTCATTTTCTTGTCATAAGATCATATATATATATATATGTGTGTGTGTGTGTGTGGTTGAATTGCTTCAGCAGGAGATGCTTAGCTAGAGTGCTAGATGTTTAGTTGCTTTCTCTTTGAATGGACTGCTTTTGGGTTTAACATCTTGAGGTGGTATTTGGCAAATCCCAACCAAAATGAGATGGAAAAAAACAATCCAAAACTCTGAATTTTTTGGTGGTAGGAAATCTAGCTTTAAAAAGAAAAGAGTTTATCCTTGTGTTTTAGATTGAAAAAGATGAAAACAAAATTTATTAAGATATGTTTACTTAATTTGAATGTAATTCTTGAAAAAGATGAAGAGAACATTAGTTCTTAATCTTATTAATCATTATATTTATCATTATTAATTATTATCTTTTAACCAAACACTCAATTAGGTTGGTTCACAACAGTATTGTGAACCAAACATTTTCAAACTGCAACTGCTAAATCAAACTGAACTACCAAACAAAGATATTGTAACCTGCTGAACTTGTGAGATTGGATTTTGCAGGAGGCAGCTCCTCACTTGCAAAAGGGTTCTTCAGTTGTCTTGATTTCTTCCATTACCGGATACCAGCCACCAGCTTCCATGGCCATGTATGGGGTGACAAAAACAGCCCTTTTAGGTCTTACCAAGGTAGGTATTTGGTTGCACACCTTTATATATTTTGCTGTTGCCTTCACTAGATTAACAAATGGTTGGTATGTACTGCATTGTGGAATGAAATAAACCCTTTGTTGTCCAGTGTCTGAAATGTGGAGGGATTGTAGTAATTCTTTGTAGAGAACCGTGATGCTTCTTTAACCATCCAACTGATTAAATTGAAAAGGCATGCCCTTTTGGTGTTAAAGATATGGTAAAGTACACTTTCTTAAAAGAATTTGCTCATTCTAATTTTATGTGGTCTCCTTAAGAGGACAATGAAGGGTAGATAACATATTTGTGCTACCTAACTTATGAGGATGAACAGTTCACATAGTTGCTGTGTCTCTGCTGCTTAACTTGTTTCAATCGAATTCAGGCCCTTGCAGAGGAGATGGCTCCTTATGTTCGTGTAAACTGTGTAGCTCCTGGATTTGTACCAACAAACTTTGCTGATTACCTTACAAGAAATGAAGATATTGTGAGTATTCATTCCAACCTTAGAATGGTTCTATCTTTCTTTCTTCAAATGATTCCAGGCGTTAACCTTTTACTTGAACTATGTTGGATTGGTAATTGTAGAGGAACTCCCTGGAAGAGAAGACCTTACTTAAAAGATTGGGGACTACACAAGACATGGCCTCTGCGACCGCCTTCTTGGCTTCCGATGATGCTTCTTATATAACAGGAGAAACCGTGGTGGTGGCCGGAGGAATGCCTTCTCGACTGTAGTTACACCTATTTCACTTGTCATCTTCTTCCCATAATTAAGATATGTCCTCTTTCATTTCCATATTAAAGAAACACATTTGAATCCTTACATGCACAAATAAAATCCAAATATAGTGTCTTTCTTTCCTATCTTTTAGCATTCTTAAATTGCATGTACAAGGAACATTTCTGTAAGATCGAAGGCATTTTCCTTGAATTCAGAAGAAACGATTTGATTAACATTCATGCCTTATAAAGGTTGGAATATTAACATTAGCGTCTTCTCCACAAGCAATACTTGATACAAACATTATTTGACAATTTTTTGCCATTAACTTAATACAGCTCAAGAGAAACCATTTTTGAACCTCTTGGAGTAAAACTGCCACTTACAAGCACAATTTTGCCAAAACCAGATTGTCTTATACCATAATCGAGATTTGGCATGACCCGGCCATATTTCCCTTCGCATACTATACAAGCGATTTTCCAAGGTTGAAACGAGATGTTTCAGTGTTCCCGTTCAACAACTTATAGGCCATGACCTGCACCTTGACAAGCACTGATGAAGGAATACATCTGTTTTGGGATTGCTAGATGATTCCAGTTCTACTGCCTGTATAACTAGATTATGATGGAACACCAAATATCTACACAGGTACCACATCACTGTTTTGATTATCATCACAAGTCAAAATCAGACCTTCAACATATGTGGGGAGGAGGCAGTGGAACCATTGACAACCTGTCGATTCAGGCTCTTGAGGCGGAACGATCATCAGTACATTGTCGTGGCGTCGAACGACGCCCATAACACTCACAGTGCTCCCTTCTTTGATATACCTATAATCCCAGAACTCTTAAAAGCTGTCAGTTTGAGGGAACTAGCTCAAAAGCAGATAAATTTAATTAGTAGTACCAGAAACTGCTTTGCCAATCCATTTTCAAGAAAAAGTTGGTAACGAATGACTAGGTTATGCAAACATATCAATAATTCTGACTTGACAGATGTATATCTTACCCTTCTTTGAGGCGCATTACTCGATCCTCACTCGACAGGTTTCGATCAGATAGCCAGCGTAAGAAGTTTGGAGATAGATCTCTGTTCTCCTTAACAACATCAACTACTGTGGCCGGTTCGACAAAAGGAGTAACCTTGGCTCCGTTGCCCGCCTTTACCAATGCTCTAAGTCCAGATTGGAAATCTGATATGTAAAAATCAGCCACATATTTCTGCTGACAGAAAAGTTAAAGGTTATAACAATGAAAGTGCATTTTCATCTTAAAAGAATTTGCTTAGAAACCGATAGTATAAGGGGAAATCAAATGCACATCTTTCCACCTCAATCGACTTGTCATCATGTATGTTTTGATGGCTTAAAATTTACAGTAGAGATCTAAGGTGCAATAAGTTCGTCTGCCTCTATAATATATGAAGTACAGTCTGATTCATGCTGAACACTCAGAATTTCGAGGCTGTATTTGCAATGTGCTTGGTTTACTTGTAACATTGGCAAATCCATTTTTGTCATAGATTGCAAAAGCCATATCATTATCTGCCAAACTCTCAAATTTCCCAGAAAAATCTAAAGAATTTGAACATCCACAGACCAACAAACTGACCTCCGAATGTCTAGATCCCCACGAGAAGAAACGATGCTTTGGATGTGCTGACTTTCCACCCCATCCACGATATTCATACAAATCTGTGGAAACATATACACACCTTGGTACCCTCTGATAAGATGATTCCAAAGCTATGCTGCCACAAGTAACAACCTAAAGAGAAAGATACATCGAATCTTCAAATAACTATATACGTCACAATATTCCGGTCAAGTTTTTGAATAACTTCAACTAGATTATTGAATAAAAAGGAGAAATGAATGCCAGTTTAATCATAAAAGGTGTCAAAATGTTAGCTTCAAACATCATTCAAATGACCATAAAACTTGATAGACATCAAAAACTCTCCATCTTCCACCACTCCAATTTAACAGCATAATAGTTGACAAAACTTCACATGAACACGATGAACTTCAACATGTTTAAGCCACAAGAGTTGATGCTATTTCTGGTTGCATAATCCATAAGGCTTAGCAATAAGGTTTTCCATTAATTTTAAAAGCAGAATTCCTAGGCAAGTTGCCACATTAACTCGTTTTGTTACACAGAACTTGGTGCAGTATCCTAATTTTTTGTGAAAAAGTAAAGTAAATTATCTTGCTGAGTGTAGAAACCTGAAATTATACATCTTTTCCAATTGATGAATGCATAAGACCAACACTGATTCGTATATGCCGTTACATCAAACCAAAGAACAAAGCTTTATAGATTAACAAATTCCATTATAAGAAGAGAAAAGAGAATTTACGTACCCCAGTGACTTTGATGTATTGTCCATCAATGGCTCCTCTGAGTTCAGCATCAGGATGAGTCCTCATAAACCGTAAAAACCCTCTTCTTCTCCATACACAATTCCACATCAATCCCAAAACCAAAGGTACCAAAATTCCACCCACCGCCACCAGAATTACAGCTTTTTTCACAGCAACCATCAAAAAGACCCCAATCAATAAACTCATCGCCACAACAACAGTCACCACCCACATTACCGCCCTCGACACCCTAAACCCCACCTTCGCATTGTCGGTCAAGGTCGTCACCGCAGACCCATAGAGAACCTTGCTTGACCCAGAAACCCAACCGGACAGAGACCCGGACCCAGTATGCTCAAGCTGACCTGACGACCGCCGGTGGCCGGACGAGAGCGGGCCGGATCCCAATGGGCCGGAGGTGATGAGTCCGGTTGGCTGGAGCGGCATCGGACCCGAAGATTTCTTGATAGGACCCGAATTGGGCCCGGATCGGGCCGATCCGCTGTTGTGCTGAGAAGAAGAGGAATGGCGGGAAGGCTGCTTGGGTACGGGAGGAGTAGACGAAGAAGAGTGTTCATCGACAACTGGGATGTCGAACATTTTGCCCAGTTCTCCCGACTTCTTAACGTCGCCGCCAGTGTAAGGTACGGCGCGTGAGGCCACGGTGGGTTGCTTCTCGGGCTTAGGCTGCTCGGGTCGACCCGAAACATAGAGGCCGCTTTTGAGCTGGTGAGAAGGGATTCGAGTACCCATTTGGTAGTTGAAGCTCGGAGACAGAAAAATGGGAAAGCAGAGGAAAGATTTTGGTGCTCTTGAGGTAGAGAGAGAGAGCAAAGAGAGAGTGAGTAAGTGAGTGAGTTAATGTTATGAGTTGAGGAAGTGAACGGTGGAAGTGATGGAGACTGGTTGCTTTGTTTGTCTTGTTACCTTTTAATCCAAGTTTTATCACTAATTCGGAATATAATTAATTAATGAGTTAATAATTTAAAATTAAATAATAAAATTAATTCAAATAACATTCATATCTTATTTTTAGTTAATTAAAAGATTAATTTCATCACTTAAACTAACTCGAATTAACAATTTTTAATGATTATATAGTAAAATAAGAATTTATGCAAATAGGTCATTGTGGTCTTGATTTGGATAATTCAATTACCAACATAGATAATACGTGATTGGGTCATTTGCAAATCAATCCATGATTTAAATTCATGGAGACATTCATGTCATGTTTTTGTGAGAGATCATTAAAAGTAAGCTATGGAGCTGAAGTAGGTTTAGTTAGTGATACATAATAAAATAATGTATTTTTAAATTTTGTCAAGCTTTAAATTTTAATAAAATATTTATGGAGACTTGTCGTTGTTATTTTTTTTATTCGTTCCAAACATTAATGTATTATGAACATGTAATATGATTTTAACATAAAGTGTATGTTAAGGACACAATGCCTTTGTTCTTGTCTCAACCTCTAACGCCAAAGAATGAGAATATCTCATGCATTTTAGCACAAGCTAAGTTAAACCCTTTTTGTCCCATTAAACATTCCTCTTCTCTTTATATTAACATTTTTTTTTCTTGAAAATTATGATTGCCTAAACCCTTTTTCTATTATATATCTTTAAATACTGTATGTTTTCACCAAACACGTGGCAAATTTAGATTGGTTATTGATGATATAAAGTTAGGTACTAACTAAGTAGGTTGAGAGGACCACATGAAGTAGGTTTTTTAAGTTTGAAAAGGATATGCACTTACTAATTTAGGTTTAGTTTCTGCTTTCTAGTCATTAGACCATTAGGAGAGAAGTTTCACTTAAGGAAACATAATCTCATGATTAATGATGAGTTTACATCAATCATATTTAGAGTGTGTTTAGAAGTAATCATGTTGTTTTCAAATCAATTGGACCACGACCGTAGGTGATCATTTTAGGTTTTTTTAATTACACATATTGTAATTTATTGTGCAATATAAGTAGTTAAATTATATTTAAATAATAATATTTTAATTATCATCATTGTTAACAATAAGTTAAAATTTCGCTAAAACGTGAAGTCTGAGAATATTTTAATTAATTATATTAAAATAATATCATTAATTCAAGTAGATATAAAAACTAAAAAGGAACATAATTATAAAATATATATATATATATTCTATAACTAAAAGCTTAGACAAACCTATAATTTCTTCATCTTTCACTCAACAATAAAAACACATTAATGAGGAAACACAGAGTTGGATTGATTGGTCATCTCCTCTCTCTTTCCCCAAGATAAAAAAGTTCTTAGCTTTTGAACAGGACAATCACGAGACACCCCTGAAATCTCTCTGCTTTCAGTTCATCTTTCTACTGCTAAACAAACCTAATCAATCTTTCCATCACTCTCCTGATCCTGAATCTCAAACTCCATAACTTTCCTTCTCTTATAACTCTCAAGTGATCTGTTCTCTTTTCTTCTTCTTCTTCTCCACCCCACATGAATTATGGTTAGCTTTCCTTTAACTTGCTCCTCTCTTTGTTGTTTCTTTCTTCCTTAAACTTATCATCTTCTCTTTGCCTCTCTCTCTGTAACTCTTCTGCAATTTCATGAAAAACTCACTTCTCATCTTTGTTTCACCGCAGAACCCATGTTTTTGAACCAGTTCATGCACTTTCTGAAATCAGTCCATACATTCAGAAGGAAAGCTCCTTCTGATTGTTTGTTTTGACACAAACACAAGATTTTTACATATCTTTCTGCACGTATATAACACAGAGAAAGTGCTTCTTCTTCAATGGCGACTTCATGTTTCCAAGCATTACGATTCCGCAGGTCCAAGAGTAAAACGTTGTCAATCCCTTCTTCGTCCAAAACCCAGTTGAATTCTGACATGGAGAACCTGGAGAGGAAGAGATTTGACAGCTTGGAATCATGGTCCATGATCTTGGATTCTGAGAATGTTGAATCCTGGGACACTTCAAAGGACGATCAAGAGGAATGGACTGCTGATCTTTCGCAGCTGTTCATAGGAAACAAGTTTGCCTCAGGAGCTCATAGCAGGATATATCGTGGAATCTATAAGCAGAGAGCTGTTGCAGTGAAAATGGTGAGAATTCCAAACCAAAACGAAGAGACTAGAGCTTTGCTTGAACAGCAATTCAAATCTGAAGTTGCTCTCCTTTCTCGACTGTTCCATCCCAACATAGTGCAGGTAAGTTTCTCTTTTTCATCGAAGAAACCTTCTTCTTCTTCTTCTTCTAAACTTCCTGTCATGTTTCTTTACAGTTCATTGCAGCTTGTAAAAAGCCTCCTGTGTACTGTATCATCACAGAGTACATGTCTCAAGGAACGTTGAGGATGTACCTGAACAAGAAAGAGCCATACT
This sequence comes from Erythroxylum platyclados, assembly GCA_027563515.1. NCBI lineage: Eukaryota > Viridiplantae > Streptophyta > Magnoliopsida > Malpighiales > Erythroxylaceae > Erythroxylum > Erythroxylum platyclados. Next base: position 19,896,130 of record JAOQMM010000001.1, read on the forward strand.
CTCTTTCAACTGAAACAATCCTGAGATTAGCTCTCGATATCTCACGAGGAATGGAGTATCTTCACTCACAAGGTGTGATCCACAGAGATCTGAAATCAAACAACTTGCTTCTGAATGATGAAATGCGGGTAAAGGTGGCAGATTTTGGAACCTCCTGTCTCGAAACACAGAACCAAGAGACCAAAGGGAACATGGGAACTTACAGATGGATGGCTCCTGAGATGATCAAAGAGAAACCTTATACAAGAAAAGTTGATGTTTACAGTTTTGGGATAGTGTTGTGGGAACTCACAACAGCTTTGCTTCCATTCCAAGGAATGACTCCTGTGCAGGCCGCATTTGCAGTTGCTGAAAAGGTGAGTTAGATGGGATTGAAGTTCTTGTTTCGTTTCTATTTGATTTGATTCGATTCGGATTTAAGAGAATCACTTACCCAAAAATAGTTCCCAAACCAACCGATCTTTTCTTCTTTCTTTTGCAGAATGAACGGCCTCCATTGCCTGCTAGTTGTCAACCTGCACTTGCACACCTGATAAAGCGTTGCTGGTCAGCAAACCCTTCGAAACGACCAGATTTCAGTTACATTGTTTCTGCATTAGAGAAGTACGATGAATGTGTTAGAGAAGGACTTCCTCTTACTTCTCATTCTGGATTAGTCAACCGAAATGTGATTCTTCAACGCTTGAAAGGCTGTGTCTCCATGAGATCATCTTCCATTCCTGTACATGCCTAGCTTATAATAAGTCCTTAACTTGTACATTTTAGTAATCGAAAGGTGGTCGCCATTAAGGTATATGAAGCTGAATGTTGTTAGGTTTTCAGGAAAGGTTGTGTGGGTCTCAGTTGTATAAAGTAAATGATTGTTCTAAGTAACTTCTTTACAAGCATATACTTATTCAAGCTACTTCACTGCCATAGCTTCTTCATGGCATTGACCTGATCAAATGAAAGATTTCTACTAATCATTGACTGTGGCTTGAAGAGGTGTTACTTATATACACTACAACAAAACTGACTTTTAACTACGATTTGAAAATTGTTGCTAATAGTCAGCTTTTGACATTGATCTCAAAATCTATCGTCAAAAGTCTAGCTTTTCGCGAAGTTTTGCAAAATCGTCACTAAAGGCATGTTTTTAGCGATGATTTATGTGCAACGTCACAAAAGTGAGACCATAATCATCGCAAAAAGTTGGACTTTTGGCCATAAATTTTTTAAATCATCACCAAAAGTTAAAATAATTATAATTTTGAGCTAATGCATTCAAACTCTATAAATTTATACATAAATGATTCTTTAATGATGCCTATTGTATATAGTATACTTCCGTTCGTACAAATATTTTATGAAAATAGAATGAAGCATCTAAAAGTTGTAAAATGTTTTCAAAGTTTTAAATATATTGCTAAAAAACACATGGTAGGTAATTTAAATTTTTAAAAGTAAATATTTTCTGAATATAAAAAGACAAACATACCTAAAATTATGGTGTTAATAGGATCAAAATATCATAAATTTAAGTTGACTACTATTTTTAATCATTAATATTTAATAACAATAAAATAATAATACAAATAAATATTGAAATATGGTAAGCAATAAAATATAATGATATATGATAAGTAATACAAGATTTTAATTACAAGTTTAACAATTTTTACAAAAAAAACAATAAATAAGACTTAGTAGAAAAGATAAAGGAGTTCTTTATGTCTAGATTCTCAAGAAAGGTCCTTGCAGGTTCGAAGGCATCAATTGAAACAATAAAAAATCTTCCCTCAAGTGTTGGTTTATCGACACCCTTTTCCAACAACTTCTTAGCTTTAACTAAACTAGTAGAAGATGCAGTGAACGAATCCCAAGATGCAGTATGGATCACTGAATTAGATGAACCACCTATAAGAGGCATTTCACCTAAGCAACAAAAAGTATAGAACTTAAATAGCTAATTAAGTCAAATGGTATAAGGAACCCAAATTCGAACACACCTCAATTGCTTGATGATGTAATTCCCTCTCTCACTTTGTGTAGAATCATTTA
>JAOQMM010000001.1:19908110-19919764 GCA_027563515.1 Erythroxylum platyclados
AAAGACACAATTGAGGCTAGATTAGACTTGGAAGACATGAATATAAGAAAAGATTTACATTTGAAAAGAAGAGATGATGGGTCATACATCATTCCACTTGCTTGTTACAACATGTCAAAAAAAGAGAAACAAACTTTTTGTCAATTTTTTAAATTAGTAAAATTTCCTAATGGGAATGCGTCTAATACAACCCTTTGTGTCAATGTCAAAGAGGAAAAAGTTTCAAGGTTAAAAAGCCATGCTTGTCATGTACTTCTACAATGATTACTTCCTGTTAGAATAAGTGGGTGTTTGCTGAAGGATGTGTCCATAACTTTGGGACAATTGGGTGAGTTTTTAAGCAATTATGTGGCAAGAAACTGAAAGTAGAAGAGCTTGAAAAAAATAGAAAAAGACATAGTTTTGATTCTATGTAAGCTTGAACTAGTATTCCCCCCATCTTTTTTTGATGTTATGGTACATTTGGTAATTCACTTACCATACGAGGCAAAACTTTGTGGACCGATTCAATTTCGTTGGATGTTCCTCGTTGAAAGGCAATTTATATCAACTTCTACTTTTTTTCTTAAGTTATTAGTTAGCAACAATTATTAATGTTTAATATTTTGTTTAGGTTTTTATGCTCTCTTAAGCACCATGTACATAATAGAGCTCGACCTGAAGGGTCTATTGTAGAGGTTTATATAGCAAATGAATGCTTGACAATTTGTTCGATTTACTTAAATAACGTGGAGATAAGATTTAAAAAACAAGAACATAACTTTGATTTTGATCAAGATGGTGGCTTGCTAGTTTTCTCCCAAAAAGTAAGGTCATTTGGTGTCAAAAAATATGTGGAGTTAATTAAAGATGAACTTGAAATTGGCCATTGGTATATTTTGAACAATTGTGAGGAAGAAGATATATATATATGGAGAATCTATATTACTTCTCATTCATTATTTCATATTTAAATGTTGTGGTTCAATCTATATTTCTTGACCTCTATTTACTTTTTTAAATAGAGAGCACAAAGATTTGATTAGAAGTAAAGGGATTGTTAAGGTTGAAGAAAGACATAAGATTAAGTTTCCATCATGGTTTAGGACTCAAGTAAGTTATTTTAGAATATTATGAACTTATGGCAATTTGTATGTCAAATTAACTTCTAATTATATTTCGTTTTAGAGATGATACGGTTACATAACCGTAACATGCAAGAAGCGACAACAACATTATATGATTTGGCATGTGGGCCTCATATGTGTGGCAAAAAATATACAGGTTGCTTTGTTAATAGAGTTATATTTCACATACAAGATCGAGACAGTCAACTTAGAAGCCAAAATTGTGGGGTTTTTGTTCAAGGATGTCATGACGACGATTTTATTAACTTTTATGATGTCATCTCAGAAATAATAGAGTTATATTACATCAAGGATAAAAATGTTGTTCTATTTAAGTGCAAATGGTTTAATCTTGGTGACATAAAAGTGAATGACAATATTACTAGCTTCAATGTTAGTAACATATGGTATGATAATGACCCTTTTGTCCTTGCAAGTCAAGTGAAGCAAGTATTCTACCTCAACGACACTATACTGGGCAGCAATTGGAAAGTTATTCAAAAGTTTCAACACCAAAATCTCTTCGATTTTTGTGAAAGTAAAAATGGTCTAATAAGTGAAGATAGTGATGAAGTATATCAAAAGATTAAATCGAAGCTGAATAATAGAGCCCTACAAATAGAAGATGTAGATGTATCATCAGTCTATAGGAGAGACGTTGATCCCAATATACTAGAAGAAAATGAAGTACAAGCCAATCTTGTCTTAGAAAGAGGTAAAGACTATATTAAGGATGAATTATATAACAATGATGATACTTTGGCTTAATATAATAGTGATGAAAAGTTGAATCATAATATAATTAATGATGATGATTTTCAAGGTCTTGATCACGATAATTGGAGGTAATAAAAGCGTTGTTTATATTGTTTGAAATTTAATGTTGGTAACATTTATGTTAATGCGTATTGTTGATGTTTGAGTTATGTTAATGCATATTGTTGATATTTGAGTTATGTTAATGCAGATTATTGATGTTTGAGTTATATTTATGAGGATTGTTGATGTTTGAGTTATAGATATCCAATATAATGGCACTTGGTAAAAACAAAGGGAAGAAGGTGGCAAGTATCAAAATTGTTCTTCCCCTACAACAATCAGATCAATCAAATCCTAACGAACAATAACAATCGACTTCATCCACCAATGAAGCCAGTCAGCAACAACTGCCATCTGCCTCAACTAGTACAGAGGGATATGCAAGTTTGTTAATCTTTAACACCTACAAATAGACTTATGCTCAAATGTATATTTATATGTTTAATGCGTATTTTCTTATCATTATTCATTTGTTATTAGGTTCTAATATCAACGTCATAAAAAAGAGGTAGAGGTATAACTAAAGGTTGTGAGTTGCAACAAATAAATATTGCAATGAATAGCAAGTTTTCTATACATATTGATACCTCGCAAGGTCATCCTCTAGATAAGATTCAATCAACAAAATTATCTAGTGAGTTGGGCGTAATTGTCAGAACTAAATCGCCTTTATTAAAGCATGCCAAGCAGTTGAAGGAAAATAACTTGCTAGAGAATACTTTGCATAAAGTTTCGGTAAATTTTTAATTTATTTAATTATAAGTAATATTGTTTTACTTATTTAAATATTAATTTTATTTTTACTTGTTGTTCACAAATGAAGTTGAATATCATCGATCTCGACAACCCTGATATTTCAAATTGTGTGACCTCACTGTTGAAACAAAGGATTAGGGATCGTCGTTATCAACTGCATCAATATTATAAATCTTTTTCTTCAAATGAGGAGGCAAGGATACATGTTTCCAAATAGATATCTCCAGAAAATTGGAGCAATTTGTGTAATTATTAGGTCTCTCCCAACATTCAAGTTTGTTTTCTTTCTCTTTGCATTTGCTTCCATTAATCTTATTACACTATTTCATAACTATTTCTTTTTCTTTATTTAGGAAAAGTGTGATAAAGTCAACGTGAACAGAGGAAAAATGAAAACTCTTCACAACCAAGGCTCCAAATCATTTGTTATCCTGCGAAATGAATATGTAAGTTTTTTGTTTACAAGTTATAATTATATTAGTAAACATAATATTATTTATTTTATTTTGTATTTTTTTCATGAAACAGAGTCAGAAGGAACTACATGGAGAAGAGTGTGACAGGATCACACTCTAAAAACTGACACACTATAAAGAAGGTGAAGGGTGAATGTCTGAAGAAGCGCACAATAACTATGTAAATATAAAATTTTGTTTAAATTTTAAGTTTATTTATTTATGTATTACTAACTAATAATATTTGAATTGAATATTGATTTTGGTTTTTTAAATTTTAGAATAAGATGTAAGAGTTGTTGCAAACATCTATGTTTAACGAAAATGAGTTAAATGTAGATGACAATTACAACAAGGTACACAATTCGAATACATCAAAGAGCTTGGGTTTGGCCCTAAGCCAACTGCTCCATCCTCATCGAGACCAGCATAAGTTTAACATCTTGAAAAGGAAAACAAATTGCTAAAAAAAATGTTGGCCAAGCATGGAAGGTATCTAAGAAAATTACTTGGCCTGGATTATGTAAGCAGTGAAGATGAAAGCGAGTCTGAGTGATTAAACTAATCTTTGTATTTTTTATTTTGTATATAATTATTTTTGAAGTTGTAATTAAAATCTTGTATATGATCAAATTTAATGATATTTTATTTTTATATACAACTCTTCAAATTTTCAATTATTTTTGTATTATATTTTGTATAATAAATTAACAACAAAAATTTAAATATTATATACAATAATATAGATTAAAAATGTCACGAATAATTATAATTAACATGGTATAATATTTACATAAAATGCATATTAAAAATTTGGCTATATTTTATGTAGCTAAAATCATTTAGCTACGTTTTTAAAAACACAACTAAAAACTTTTGGCTACGCTTTTGGAAACGTAGCTAAAATTTTTTGGCTACATTTATGGTAATTAGCTACATTTTTTGAAATGTAACAAAAAACTTTTAGCTATGCTTCCGAAAATGTAGCTAATTATCTTTAGCTATGAAAAGTAAGCGTAGCCAAAACGTATTGACTACGATTTTTTAAAACATTGCATATACTTTTTTGCTACGAAAATAAAGCATAGGAAAAAAATATTAGCGACGATTAAAAAAAACGTCACCTATAGTTTTCTACTATTAAAATTTAGTGACGTTTTTAGCGACGACATTAGCGATGATTTTGTAACTTTTAACGACGAAACAAATCGTCGCTAAAGTTCCCTTCTGTTGTAGTGACTCAAACAATTTTTCTTCTTCTTCTTGCTTTGTTCCGATATGCGTAAGCCCATAAATGAAATTTTTTCATGGGCGCTCTGACTTGGGCACATGAATTTGATTGTATATTTTGCATTTATAGAAACATAAAGAGGAACCTGTCATCTTCTAACCAACTTGAAAATCAAATATCAGCCAAGAGTTATCAATATTTACATAATTTTGAAGATTGGAATTATAGTAAAAAAGTTACCATTCATTTTTATTTAAAAAATAATTAATTAAATAGTAGAGACACATTGAAATATGTAAGTATCACTTAAATTGAATATATTACTTAATTTTAAATTATTAATTTATTAAATAATTTATTTAAAATATATAATTTTATTAATTATTACATTTGTATTCAATATTGGACAATTTCTCTAACATAGGTACAAATGAGTCCTAAACTAAATGGACTTCGACATGTCAATGTGACTTGTCTCCAAAACTATATATGTTCTACCTGCTCCATAGTAGAAAGACTGACATACCCCATAACCTAGTCAAGAATCCATTTACCAGGTTGTTGCACAACTAACCTGTTTTCTGAACCCAAAATTTACCAACAAATCAAAATCTAGAGCCACCTTAAAGCAAGCCTAAAGAGGGGATCATGCCCCACAATGGAGCCTAAGCTTGGAGACATTGGTACATGGGAAAATAAAAGGCAAATCTCCCAAGTTTGACTATTGGATGGGTTAAAAGCCACCGAAGGAGCAGACATGATGATGGGAATGCATGGAAGCACGGATCTGTAATAGGGAAGACTGTGTTAGCGCCTAAGAACAACCCTATGACTTTTTGAAACTTACTGAAAGAAAAAGGAAAATTTTGCTTAATTTGCCTGCAAGATCAAACAAAACCAGTGAGGTTTCGAGACCAAAAAGTCATCGGAGCAAGAGAAAGTTGCTAAGATGGCCAATCTAAGCAAACTTATGGTATGGGTGGTGGGAGACATTTACTTTCTCTTTTTCCCTTCAAACATACCAACTTGCTTCTTTAAGGCATTTGTCGTTTCTTTAGGTCCAAGCAAAGATTTCTTGTTCCCCTTTTCATGTAGACGTAAAAAGAGGAGGATCATTGGAAACGTGGATTTCACTTACACGTGAGGGAGAGATTTGTTGAATCAAAATATAAAGAAAAAGATATACATATATGAGGAATATTGTTAAATTCTTTTTCACTGTCTTTTCTTCCCTTAACCACATTTTCCTTGTGTTCCTCAACCTGGGTTGATTCCATGTCTCCAATACAACATGTCAGGTTTTCGTGTTCCCCATCATATCAAGTGTTCTTTTTCATTATTATCAACTAACACTTGTCAACTATCTGGCACTAGATCTGTGTCAAAAATGACTTTCGATTTCTATTTAATCAATTTTAATCTCCCATTTATATAAACTTTAAATTTATATAAAATTATATATAAATAAAATTTAATAAAATATGATAATAACTAGTTAATTAGAATAAAGAATCTGTCCCGCAATTAGCCCTTCAATTATAACCTTTCTTAGATTGTACGAGAGAAATCACGTCATTAATGCTATGAATAAAAATTAACTTCTCAACCATTCCTTTTTTTATTGTTAAGATTGCCTTTTCTTAATATAAAACTCTAAAAATATTTTTATTGATCTAAAATATTTAAGGAAATATTTTTTAGTATTAATTAAAACTATCAAAATATATGTACTTTTACCAAATTTTTATTAAATTATTTTAATGCAATTTATTATTAAAATTAATATAGTATAATTATATAAATTTTATTGTTGTTCAACAATTAATTTTAGTATTTTTTTATCCTTTTAAAAGTTTATATTAAAATGATTTGATAAAAATTTAATAAAAATAAAATTTTGATATCACAAAATATCTTTTTAAGTATTTAAAACAATAAAATTATATGGCTTACATGTTTTCTGAATTACCGATTCCTTCAGAACTTAATAATTTGAAATGTCTATCCTCCACAGTCCGAATTGTATTTCCTGACAAAATGAACTTTCTTTGGTTCTTTTGGATTATGTGGAGAACACAAAGGTCGTCTATATTTTTATAGCTAGGCCTAGGCGAAGTCAAGTTTCCATGTTTTTCCTGCAAGCAGAAGCATCCTATGCCTCCTTTTTGTTGATTATGCAGATTCTATATAAATATGGAGTGTGCAAAAGTACATATATTATATATATATTACGTATATGTCGCTTCGTAGAACAACATAAAGTCTTACAACTACCAACACGCTTAATTATGTAACTGTACACAGGGCCTACATGCAAAGCACGATAATTCAATCCATTGAACATTTATGTGTGGTAACTTCAATGCCTGTTTTTTTTGTTTTTTCTGAGAAGAAGGTCCCAAATTTCAAAGCTTTTGTACCCTGTTTCTATGTCCATTATCTTGTCTACATACATCTCTTCTAGTGCACAGTCTTGGTCAATCATATTATGACATTTTGATTCAGCCAAGAGGGGAAGAGAAAAAAACTTGCCAAGTTCTGAAAAACCTGGTGTAGTAGTTTAATAACGTTCTTATACTACTGTGAAGCTATGAATATAGACAGTATTAGTAGGAACCTGAGGGACATTTTTTACCTGTGCACATGAACCACATTGAATTTGTATTAACCTTCCAACAGAAATCATGACAACCTAAGTCGGCTCTTACTTTGACACGTGGAGCTGTCGGCTACGTCGACGACATATCAGATCAGGCCAATCAGGAAGTGCGTTCCCCTTCCACTAGATTTATGTATGTATTATCTATCTATCTATATATTATGTTTCATCATCCTCTATAGATTTTAAACAGAAAGTGGCGGCTCCATTTTGCTTCAAAACAATGGGCGGAGGAGCTGCAAGCAGTTCGTCGTCGTCTCTTGAAAGCAGCAATTGTCCTTCTTCGTCAACTAACTCATCTTTTTCTCACCTCAAGAGAGACTTGAGCACAGATCTTCGGCTAGGACTTAGCATCTCAGCTTGTCAACAGGAAGACCCTTCAATACCAAGGTATACATATACTATATAGCCAACTATTCGAAGCTTTAGCGTTGCTTGTTGAATCCATTTGTAAGTGTTTGACCTTGTGTGGTGGTTTCATGTTAGCGGCCAACCTTCGGATTGGCCTCCGATCAATCCATTTCTGAGGCAGGCATTAGCAGCAGAAGAAACTGAGTGCAACAGTGCCACGTTCTTTGTTAAAGTGTATATGGAAGGCATTCCTATTGGGAGGAAACTCAACCTTTTAGCCATCCTAATAGATAATAAATTTTATCTTTAAATAAAGACTAAGTTAAAAAAAATTTAAATCAATACTCAACACTCAGCCTTGATTTAAAATTACGTACATGGAGCACTTTTCTCCAAATAAATTGTAAAGCACCTCTCTTCAAATGTGATGCACTTCTCATCACCATCGTCAACCTTCAATTGTTAGAACACTTCTCTCCATGGTGCACATCTTACTAACGACTCTAAAATAGACCTTCTTCTTTTGTCACTTGCACCATATTTATCTATGCTTCATCTTTAAGTTTGCAATTCCTTTGTATGTGTCCAAATATGTTGCAACCAACAATCTTTCTCTTAGTGGCCAAGATTTTTGTAATTGCTACATTGAACAACTTTTCCTTTTCCTTTTGAAGATGAAGTCTTGGCTAAGTAAGCTCTATCAACTTTATCTTTAGTGTCCTCCTCTCTCATCATTCTTCTATCTTTAGTGTCCTCCTCTCTCATCATTCTTCTTTGGTCTATGGCTTGAAGAGCATTTATTAACTCTGCAAAGGTTATTTTTGATAGATCTTTAGAATTTTCAGGTGATGAGATTTTGGTTTCATACCTTTCGGGAAGGGTCACGAGAAGCTTGTTCATCACTCTTTGACTTGGAAATTGTTCACCAAGCAATTTTATTTGATTGACGATAGACATAAGCTTACTTGCATATTCCTTGGCACTTTCGGCTTTCTTCATCCTTAACATCTTAAATTCTCTTTTGAGATTCATAATTTGCATCATTTTTGTTTTCTCGTTGCCTTCAAACTCTTCCTTGAGTATTTTCCATGTTTCTTTAGGTGATTTACAAGCCATTATACTCGTAAAAATTCCCTTCGACACGACCGAATGTATACAAGAGAGCATTTTTTGTTTTCTTGCTACTTCTTCATCACATTTTTTTCATTTGAGTTAATGTGGGATTTTCTAGAAGTGAGGTAGGATTAAAATCACTCTCAACAACCTCCCACAAACTCAAGGCTTTCAAATAGGATTTCATTTTGATGGCCTATAATTGATAGGGTTCTCCATTGAAAATGGGAAACGAAAGAGAAAAATTGTTTAATGTCATAGCTTCCTCTCACTCTTTCCTCTCTCTCTCTCTTGCACACTATTTTTCCCTTAAGGTAGAGAAAAGATTAACTTAGTATTAAGCCCTGATACCACTTTATTGGGAAAAGAGGAGGAGAGAAAAATAATGAACAACAATTGATTGAAACAAATTGCTAATCTTTACTTTTGCAATTTTTATTATGAAACTGATGCCTTTATATAGGCTTTCATAATGAAGTTTAAATCCTAACTGATAAAAACTTTATCTTAACAGATAAAATTTTATCTTCTAACAGATAACAAATCTTATATTTACTACTCCACTATCAAATAATCTTTATCTTTACTACTTTATCTTACTACTCCCAATCTTAATAGATAACAAATTTTATCTTTAAACAAAGACCAAGTCAAAACAAATTTTAAATCAATATTCAACACAAACACTTCATTATAATCTACTTAATTCTTTTACTTTTAGCCTTTAGCAACGAGCTTTGCTTTATATTTTTCTACATCTCCATTTGCATTCTTTTTAATCTTCTAGACCCATTTGACTTCAATAGCTTATGACCCTCAAGGAGAGTTAATAATTTCCAAGTGTTTTTTCTTCTATTTCCTTGATTTCATCCTCCATTGCTTGTCTCCTTCTTTTACCCTTCATAGCCTCCCTAAAATTTAAAGGCTCATTGTTTATAAGAAGACAAAATACATACTCACATCAAAATCAATGATTTCTTCTACCTTTTTATAAATATCATAAATAATCCTCATTTTTCATACCTCATCATTTGAATTTTCTTCATGTTTTAACAAAGAAGGAGAATGAGGAGTATTAGGTAAGGAGGTGGAGTTATATTTTTGAACATTTTTTGTAGTTTCTTGCTTCTCTTCTTCAAAGTATAAGAAAAAAAATTATAAGTGCTTTCTTAGGTCTTCCAATCTCATATTGCTTTTTTTAAAAAAAAATCAAATTCAACATCTCTACATACAACAATCCTTTCATTGCTTGGCTTGTACAATCAGTAGCCTTTGGAATTCTAGTTATAACCAATGATACATACTCATCACTCTGATCATCTAGCTTAGATCTTTCTTATTGCAGCATATGACCATATCCTATGCTTCCAAAAAAATTCGCAGATGAACAACACTAGGCTTCAATCAATTCCATACAAGTTGCAATGTCTAGTCTTTAACAATTCTTGTGGGAGACAAGTTTGAAAAATAGGCTACATAAGAAACAACTTTTGCTTAAAATTCTTTAGGCATGTTTTTGGCCTTCAATATACATCGAGCCAAGTTTAAAATAGTTATGTTCTTCCTTTCGGTCCATTTTGTTGGGGCAATTATAAGATCTTTGGAGGATGGGGAATTCCATGTAACTAACAAACCCATAAAACTCCTTAGATGTGAACTCACCTCCTCTGCTAAACCTTAAAGCTTTAATTGCATAGCTACTTTCGTTCTCCACAAGTGCCTTTTGAAGTGGTTCATATGCTTTTGTCATAGCCTCTTTCAAAAAACTCCTTCTTGAATGCTTAGTAGACATGCTTCACACAAATGATGTGGTGGATGATAAAAGGAATTGTTCTCACCATGTACTTAGCTCCCAAAACTTTAAGTGCACCAAAATTAAAATGTTCAAATCTTATATATCAACGCTATGCTTCTTCTCCCACATCCACTTTTAAACATGTTACTTCAATTGTCTTGATATTCAATATGAACATTCTGCTCTTCGATATAAAACTTTAGCAATCAACTGAACATGTTGATCTCTGAGCCAGAGATAACAATCTTTCATGTGAATTTCATATCCCTCTTCAAAAGGTTGCCTTAGACTTAAAATATTGCTTTTCAATTTAGGCACATAGTAGACATCAGTAATAAGCTCGTGCTTTTCATTTCTTGAAGAAATTAGAATGATACCTTTCCCACAAATTTGAAAATTTGAAGAACTCTAAAAGAAACATTGCCTTCTACGTTTTCATTAAGATCCACAAATTTTTCTTCATCTCCACATATGTGATTGCTTGCTCTATTATCCAAGAACCATAAACTTTCATCCTTTCTTACATCTAGTGCTAGCGACAAAGTGGGTTGTTTGACTCCTTTCTTGTCATCAATAATATTGACTTTCTCCTAAAAATATTTAAATACAACATATCATTCCTTAGAATAATGCCCAAATTTATGACAATTATAGCACTCAACATTAGACATATCATATTTCCTCTCGTTATGTCTAGGACTATAACCTCCTTTTCCTTTTCCTTAACCCCTGTATAAGTGATTATTCCTATCATCATTGTTAATGTTGTTAGAGTATTCTTTATCTCTTCCTCCTTGAGCTTGACCTTAACATCAACCATGTCCTTGACCATGTTCTCATCCTCTTCCTCTTTGTGTACTTTCACCATCATCGTCTTTTAACAAAACCTTTGCTTTAAGTGCTTGCTCCCAATTTTCAACTTGCCTCCTCTTAATCTTATCTTCATGGGCTTGCAAGGAGCCCCATAATTGTTCAAGTTTCAACGAGTTTAGATCTTTAGACTCCTTGTTGAAACAAACTATGTAATCAAACTTTAGGGTTAGAGAATGAAGAATTCTTTCTACCACTCGAACGTCTTCAACCTTATCTTTAGACCTCTTTATTTGATTCACAAGGGCCTTCACTTATTAATAGTAATCTGAGACTGATTTGGATTCCTTCATGCACAAAGATTTAAAATCACCTCGTAATGATTAGAGTCGAACCTTTTTCACCTTGAAAGTAATTTTCCAAAATCTCCCATGCTTCCTTTGCAGTGGTTGCATCGATCATCTTCTCAAACATTGAATCACCTTCGAATTTTGACCTGAAATTTTGTACAGATGTTAACAATAATCCAATCCACCTTCGGTAAAAATTTCAGAATTTT
>JAOQMM010000001.1:19929621-19942288 GCA_027563515.1 Erythroxylum platyclados
AAACCGTTCTGCAATGTCTGGTTTCGTGATTTTCCTTCTGCTTTGTTCAGTTGCTACTGCTTCATCCACGTCCCTCATCTTTATCTCGCATATTTCCTTTCTTATGCTAGTTGTCTTTGAAGCTAGAAAGCATTTTTTCCAAAAATAACCTCTTAATTTTGATCTTTGAGCTAATGCTCCTAGCGGGTAAATAAAAAAGCCAATCTTTTGCTACATCCTTCAACAAAAATGGAAAGCCTCTCAACATAATCTACTCTTCTGTCACCCCCGAAGGTTTCATACTAAGAAAAACCACATCAAGCTCCTTAAGATGCTTATGAGCTTCCTCACCTACAAAACCATGAAAGTGGGGCAAAAGATGGATAAGGCCAGATTTAGGTTCAAAAGCAACATTTTTAGCAAAATTTGGTAAAGTGATGCATAAAGGCTTTTGAGCCAAATTTGGAGTAGCCAACTCTCTTAAAGTTCTTGAATTGGCCATGGTTTCCTCAAGTTCAATTCCTTGCTATATTCCCTGAGTTTTTTTGGTTTCACGACATAATCTTCGCAGTATCCTTTCGATCTCGAAGTTAAATTATAAGGGGTCTTGATGATGAGATCTTGTAACTACCACACACAAACAACCAACATGAAAATAATAAGAAATAACTAAAAAAATTGATTATAAACAAATATATATATACAAAACACCAATTGAAATCAAAATAAAAAACTAAAGCACCCCACTCCTTGGCAAAGGTGCCAAAATTCTTGATACATGTCGAATGCACCAGAAAATAAACCTAATCTACACAACTAAATTTATAGCAGCGGTGAGTAGGGATCGTATTCACAGAAAGTGTACATATAGCTTTTTTAATGAAAAGAATCACGTTTAGGATATGGGGGGGTTGGTAAGTGGAATAGAACTAAGAAAAGTAATTCAAATTAAACAATAAGAAAATGATAAATTTGATGAATAAGTTTGGAATTAGGTTCTTGGTTCAATTTTAGCCTACACATAAATAAGCACACTTAATCATCTTGTTGATCTCTTACCTCTCTTAGAAACTATTAATCGTAGGTTAACAATAAGCTTTGTTAACCCCGATTTTTCCTTAGGTCTTGTTTAATTAAAATAAAGTCTTTAACTAAACCTAGCTATCAAACAACCTAGAATAAGCTCTCTAGATTTAATAGGACAACTACAATACGAGGTAGAAAAATATACTAATCTAGGCAATAATCACAGAAGCTTGGGTTATTTAACCTATGTTATGTTATTCCTAATGATTAATCACCATTAGTTTACCACAAATGAATTGAAAATACAACTATTATGTATTATATTCCATATTCTGGCGAATGGGTTCATACATAAACAACTTATTAAGAATGAGAATATTAATCATCCGAACATGAATACAAAAAAAAATAAGTAAAGAATACCATAAACAATCCATAGAGAGAGAGAGATTCAACAATACATAATGAAAAGATGCTAATATGTGTTCTTTGGCTTCAATTTCCCCTTTGAACCAGACGAAAGAAGATTAGCACTCCATAGATCCCAAAGAAGTAAGGTTTTTGCCCCTTCTTATGTTCCAAAATGATTTATGCCTCTTTTGGTCGCTTAAATGTCTATTTATATGAACAATTTGGGTTCTGGGGAGATATATGGTTGGATACATGACCATTTATCCAACCGTGTATGGCAGCACGACCTTATATCTTGTAGGTCATCTTGAAATGTTCTTTTTCTTGCATTTTCTTGTCCCATCTTCACCCTAATTCATCGCCTTCTTATTCCACAAAGGCAAATGAGTTTGAACATCAAGAGGATGGCCCAAGGAATGCTCTTTTAACCCATTTTAGTTCTTGTGCATCCAATTTGTACCTAAAACCAAATGTGAACCAACATGAGTATTTTAAGCATTTCATAGCATTAATCACTAAGTGTTATAGAGTAAATGTATAATCAATTAAGCACACGTTAGTTATATTAAAGGTTAAGATATCTTATAATGTTACATTATTCTATTTCACATTTATTACATTGTGCTCTAAACTTACATATATGTGGTGCCAAAAGTTTTTTTTTATTGCTCACTTATGTTTCATTTTTTTAGGATATAACTCTATAACGAACATAAGCCCACCATGATCATATAAAAGACCTATAATATATAGCCTCTACATAAAAGGTCTACGGTTAATGTATCTACATCTACATTATTCGCAACTGCTCCCAAGACTTACGCATTTAGATGATAGCCAACACCATAGGCACCACCATCACCACTGTCACCACCTCTAACTATGATACAAGCAGACTAGGAGTAGCCAAATCATCTATTACTCCACTTTACCACTAAAGCTTATAGGAAGTGATTCTATTCCTTCCAAACTAAAAAGTTTGAGGCCCTCAAATACATTGAATGGGATGTACATGGGAGGTGGATATGGTAGATTGAGTGAGAAAGATTATGTCCTTTAATGAATGGATCAAGTTTTTTAACGCCTGAAAACTTATTTACAAAGAGTTGATTTTAGAGTTTATATGCATCCTGGAGATTGATGGCATTAATACATCATAAAAAGATGACTTAGTCCTCCAATTTTGGCTAAGAGGTGTGGACCATATCCTCATTTATATTTAGTTTGGGATCCATACCAGTTTATGTATAGAGGAGCATCTTAGGACGATGTAGCTTAGCATGATATCCCTCGATTGGGACTAGTCGAAGGCATATTCCAAGAATTACTAGCATATAATGGCTATTGTGAGGCCTTGTTATTGAACAAAGTGTAAGGCCTTAGGGTTTAGATTCCCAGTGATGAGGTTTATGCATAAAATCCTTATATATTAATTATATCCTAATAGGGAGAGCATGGGAATGGTGAGCCATAGAGACCTATTCTTGATCTATTGTATATGTTAGAGAAAGAGGATGCACCTTGGGCCTCTTTAATATAATTAGTTTTAGGATACCTATATTAGGCTAATTTTGTCATCAGAAGTGTTGACTCAATCATCATTAGATTGGGAAAAGGGCTAGGAGTGCTCATAGTGAGCTTGATCTAACAATAGTATGCCTCTCATGATAGACATCCTACAAGCTATATGTATGGTTGATCTTTAGTTAGAGGGATTTGTTGGTGTACCACTATAAGCAGTAGATGAGGCTCCCACCTAAGAGACAAGGCTATAGGTGCAGAGCATGCACCAATTCAAGCACCAACTTCAATTAACATATAGACAACCCATTTAGCTATACCATCATACACAAATCAATATATGCATTGGCTACGTGACACTTTGGTGAGGATAACACGACACTTTGGTGAGGGTAATCTTATATAAAGTGTTATAATAAGAAAAAGGCCTAAATTCTCTTAGTGAAGAAAGGTTATTAAATTTAAGAACTAGGCATATATGAGTTTTGCCCCATACTTTCAACATTTTTTTAGCTAGAGAAGAATTCCATTATTGGCTTATAGACTTGTAGTTTTAATGTGTTCCAAGCTTTTTATTAGAAGCATGCATTAAAGGAATGTTTTAAAAACTAGATTGGACATCAAATCGATCAAAGGAAAGGTTTAACGTTTAAAGGTTCAACCGATAGTGAACCATTATAAGACTGATATATAATAAATGAAAAGTAAAATTTATAAGAATAAGTAAAAATAAAATATTTTATTGAAATAGAAAGTACACCAATGTCTATTATTATAATGAACTAATAATAAATAAATATGAGTCTAATATAAAACTTAAAATAACAATAAAAATCAAAACTGTATTTTGAAGGAGGTTATGTCTCATCATCATCAAAAGCTCCAAATTCTCCAATGCTATTTAAAGATTCGAAAATTATGCTTTCATCCAAAGTATTTACATTAACTTCTTCTACTGCATTTAAATAATTACAAATTAGTAATGTATGAAATTATTCTCAATTGTAAACTTGTAATACATTATACTTTTAACTTAAATATGAGCAAAATAAGATATGAACTGATCATCAGTAGGTGTTCTTAATTCATTCATTGTGACAAATGCATTTTCTTCATAAATTGCCTTTTCAAGTTCATTATAATCAAGATCAGGTGATGGTTCTTCTTCTTCAATCCAAAAATCAGTATGCTCAATACAATCAATATTAACTAGATCATACATTCTCTTCTTACTAATCGCTCTGAATACATAGTAGAGAAATTATAAAGTCAATAATAAAAACAAAATTAATGAAATAAAAACAAAACTATAAAATACCTGTTCTTCATTCTCGTATTATAAGTAATATAAACAAGGTAATTAAGGCTTTGATATTCCAAATGATTTCGTTTCTTTGTACGAATACATTCAAAAATGCTTCAATTACATTTACCACCTAATGTAGAAGCTATTTGACTAAGTAACCTAATAGCGAGCTTTCTCAATGTTGGAGCATTGTCATTGAATAATCTCCTCCACTTACCTATATTTTAAGTTAATAGTTATGATAAATAAAAATATATATTATTAATAAGTAAATAATGAATTAAAAGTATAAAACTTACCTGGCTGCATTTTTTTCTTCATATTGTTGATAATCTGGCAAAACTCTCTAAACCTTCACGATACAATTAATTTCATTTATCGCTTGTGATTGCTCTTAAATAGAGAAAATACCTTTACATTCAATTACATCAAAAAAACCACCCATAATATTAATTATACATGCTTCTCCACTATATAGTCAATGAGGATTGAGAAAATAAGTTGCTAAGTGGATCCTTTGAGTAAGATGCTTATCCTATCATCGGTCAATAATATCTATATAAGGCTTGTTAAATTTCTCCTTCCTTTTAAAAAGATCTATAATTGTTTTGTGAGCTCTATACATACCATCATATATATACCCCAAAGATGGCTTCTCATTTGAGTCAACAATCGTCAACAACCTTATAAGCGGAGCCATAATCTTCACAATGATCAAGCAAGCATCCCACAATTTGTTATCTAGAATAATATCATAAACTTCTTTTCCTCTTTCACTCTTTGATAATTTATGACTTGAAAATTGTTTATTTGTCACTAAATTTTGAAGTAGTTGCTTATGTTCATAAACACTTTTCAAAGTAATAAATGTAGTTGCAAACCTGGTAACAACGGGACGCACGATCTCAACCCAATCTTCTTGCTTTCTTAACCAAGAAAAAAATGTGACATGATTATACACAAACATTGTGATCTTAGATGCACGTGAAGCAAGACTAGAAATATGGTCTATACCACCAATATCTTTTAAAATAAGATTTATACAATGAGCAAGGCATAGAGACCGATATATATGTCTATACTTTGATTGTAATAAGTACCCAACTGATACATGATTAGCTGCATTATCTATAACAAAATGCATAACATTCTTTGGTCCAACCCACTCGAAAATTTCATAAAATAATTCAGATAAAGCATTAGCACTTTGTACCATATCAGAAGCATTAATAAACTTGATAAAAGTTGTTCCAATATTAAAATAAACCAAGAAATTAATCAAGGTTCTTTGTCTTTGATCAATCCACCCATCTGCCATAATAGTGCATCTTGTTGATTCCCAACTAGACCTATATGCATCCATAATTAATTGATATTCATTTTTTAAATCTTGAAGCAAAGGCACACGTAGCCCATAATAAGATGGTACCGTAAATCCTAGACCAATTGCTGTTGTAGCATCTATTGCTTCTTGAAAATATAATGAATTTAAATCATTTAAAGGAATTCATGAATGATAGAACCATCTTGCCCATGCTCTTTTACACCTCAAAACAACATCCTTATCAACTAAAACACTTTTTTAAACTAGGTTGAGAACTAGGGGTAGTTCTTGAAGAAAAATAAGAATCTATGTCAAAAGTAGCTTTCCTTTTTCCTTTATCTAATACTTGTGGTGGTTCATCATCTCCAAATGATATATGATGAGCCTCTTGATTTTAATTTTTCTTTTCTACTTGTTGCTGCAAATATTTTCCAATCATATAATTTACATCAAGCGTTACTTTTTTGTAAGAAGCAATATTACCCTTAATACTAGCAAGATGTTCTTTCAATCTAAAAATTCGCCCCCCTTTAAATATTCTATCGTAAAACATATAGTTATATTGGATATTCCCATCAGATGCTTGAGAAGAAGAATTAATTCTATGCTGGATCGGACTTACCACGAGTAGATGATGATTCCATATTCTCCATTATGATTTAACCTAAAAGGTATAAAAAATAATTGGGTATACTATCATCAGGGCAAAAATATCTTAAATAATTCTCATCGTTAGTTGTAATAAAGAATGATAGTCATAAGCATAAAATTGCTCTTTAGGATAACATTTTTCAACAATTTTTGAACCTTGGTATATTGTAAATATAGGTCAGAAAAGTAAAGACAAAAGGTTATGCTATTGGTGTTTCTGTTTGTATAGCTTGTCTTTGCTTTAGAAAAGATTTTGTCAGTATGGAAGTAAAGTGAGAGGGTTAGAAACCATAGCAAGAGTCGAGATGATTTATGGGAAGATGAATTTCCAATTTATGTTTACATTTGTATCCTTTTGTGTGTGATACCATAAAAAGAGACATACATAGTTTTGTCCAGATTTGTAGTTATGTTTCTCAGTTTAATATCCAATATTGGCATAGATAACTTGAAAGTAAATACCACTGGCGTTAAACAGAAACCTTGAAGTTAAAGATTCAGTTTTATGGTCATGTTTTCCAATAGGATCAAAGTCAAAAATTAAGAAGACACATGATAGTTGTAGCTTGCATAATATTTTAGTGGGTAGTTTAGTATATGTTTAGTTGTTAAACTGAATGAGTAGTGCATTTTTAGGTTAGGATTGTGTTATTTAGTTAGATATTTGTGTTTTGAGTGCTTTATGGGTTAGAGTATGTTTTTGGTCTTAAATTTTGTGTATTTGAGATGCTTTGATGTGTTACATCTTTTCACTGAACTACTCCTTGGAAAAATTAAAGTAGTAGTTATCGATGCAAGGCATCGCGGCAGTAAATCCAAATGTCTAAACTAGGGTCTCTCTTCAAGAGTATTCTTGGTGTGTAGGGAAATAAAATTCACAACTTCTCCCAGATAGAGATTAGTAATGTCCCACTTATGATAGGGAAAGTCAGTTCTACCTATGGGAGTTATATCCAGTATATTTCCCAAGATTTCCTCAATGATCAAAATCTCACACTCAGGTACCTAAGATACAATTGATAACTTTCCATCAATTTCATCTTTTCTCATGTGTGTATAAAATGATCTAACTAAATCATCACACATTGTCTCATTCAAATTCAAAAAATTTTGCCAACCAGTAGGAGGAAAGTAAGGAGAGATGGGAATACCAATATCATTGAACATGAGAGGAGGCAAAATGTGTCCAGTAACCACCTTTCGCTTCTTGTATCGCATTTTGTATCATTCTTCAACTTCCATTAACTGAAACATCTTAATCGGTGCTGAAGACTCTCCTTTCTTGTGTTTCTTTGATTTTGACCTCTTTGCCTTCGGAATTTCTTCAAACAACATTTCTTTATAAAATAGTTCATTCCGAATAATAGGGTCTTCAATATTCTCTCCAACCATAGGCGCTTTGACTTTTCTTATTTCTTCCCTTTTTCTCTTTTAAGATTCTTCTTCTTCCCTTGGTTCAACGTCAAGGGTTTTTTCTTTTAAAAAACTTTCTCAACCTGCTTTGCAAAACTTCCTCTGGTTCATGGACACCTTATTAAACTAACTGGTTCTTCATCAGAATCATTATCATTAATGATCCAATGTACTTCAGGTAATTTTTTACCCGTGGAACTAGGTTGACGAGTAGTCGATGGTGCTGGTATGGAAGTTTTGAAAGATAGAGTAGAAAGAGTAAGTAGCGTGAGAGTAGGCAGTGAAGGAGAATGGTACCTTACCTTTCTTGTTAGCTCCCCCTCACTAGAAGAGTTTTCTTCTTCTTTTTCTTTTTCTTCTTTTTCTTCTTTTTCTTCTTCTTCTTCTTCTTCTTCTTCTTATTTTTCATCATCTTTATCTTCTTCTATTTCTTTTTCTTTTTCTGATGAGCTAAGGTTTGAGTCATTAGAACTTTCTTCACCTGAATCAGAGAGATATTGCTGCTTAATCGTTGGTTCATTGTGTCCGGAAGATGAATCAGAATCTGATTCTTTAGGAAGAGACAACATCGCCAAAATCTTTCTCTTTCTCTCGTATGGAGTCTCTTGAATGGATGCTTCTGAAACTTGGGGCTTTTTGATAGAAGTGATAGAAATCCTAGTAGAGAGGCTATTCCGATAGACTTACATACAATGTGTCGTGCAGATACTACAAAATTATAAAATTGATGTGCACTTATTTTATTTTTATTCTCCACTAAAACCTCTATGTGCTAATATTTCTCTTTTTTTTTTCTCAGAAGAAAGAATTTGAGGAACGGTGACAGGTTCCCAGAGAACAAACTTTAAGGCTTTAGGCTTGTAACTGTTTCACGAATACCCATCCTTCTCATTGTAGAAGTAATAAAATGGGGCACCTAACAACGCATCTTCACAGACCAAGAACTACGAGATCGCCCCTTTCATTATGGAGTATTGTCGGTGGTGACAACACCACACCACCCACAGATACAAAAGAATTAAATAAATGGAATATTAAAGTCAGTAAAGCTATGTATGTAGTATCTGTGACAATTGAGGATGACCTACTACACCGCATCAAGGATGCAAAAACACCTAAGGAGGCATGGGATAGTCTAGCAACGTTGTTCACCAAAGCGAATGATGCAAAGTTTCAATGATTAGAAAATGAGCTCCTATCAGTCTCACTACAAAATATGTCAATAAGTGAATATTTCACAAAAGTTAAATCTCTTTGTGAAGAAATTTCAAAATTAGATCCTCAAAATGCAATTATGGAGATTAGAATGAGGAGAATCATTATTCATGACTTACGATCATAATATAATGCCATTGTCATTGCAACTCGTGGTTAGGCCTTATAGTGTTGGAAAATATTCTTGTCAATCAAGAGACCTTAGACAACCAAATGTCTAAAGTCTCATTAAAGGATGAGGAGAAAGCCATGTTCAGCAAACAAAGGGCATATAAAGGAAAAAGCAAAATTGTTATAATATCATTACATAACTATAAAAATTCAATATTCAATTATAAGCATATATAGATTTTAGATAGACTCCATCTTACATCTTTCTTTGTGATAACACACATGGAAAATATGACTTTTTTTTAATGATAATACACATCCAAAAATTATTTAAACATTTACAATTTCACATTATGTTGAGTAAACAAATGAGTATTTTCTCATAAATTCACATACTATTTTCTATAGGGATGTCAATGGCCTGGGTTGCTCTTGGCCTTGCCTAGTCTGACCTACGGATTGGGTGGCCCATGGCTTGATCCGACCACGGGAGCAAGCCAACCCGGCCTAGCCCAATCTTATATTTTTTAAAAAAATTAAAAATAATGTCGTTTTTAAGTTCCGATCGGGTCAAACAATTTTGGCTCATGGCTTACCCGTGGTTCGGTCAACCTGGGCCAAAATCGAGCCTGGCTGAGCCAAAATTGACATTCCTAATTTTCTATTATGTATTTAACTACCCATAAGATAAGATGATAAATATGTATTTGCTACTTATATGATACGAATAATATTTGTAATTTTATTTCCTAATGACAACAATAAATAAAACAAAAATGCAAACATGTAATTTTTCTTAACTTAATTACATATATTAAATGATTTAATTATATATTAAATCTTATATTTAAATGATTAATCATATGCTAAATGTCCTTTATATACAAACAATAATTAATAAATTGTATATTTCATATAAATTAATTAACAATTTAACAATTTAATGAATTAAATTTGATCTCTTCTTATGATTATTAAAATAACAAATAATATAACATGTTATTGAATTATACACAATTCATAGTACTTAAATGTTTTTTCATAATTCATACACGATATTATATGATCTCATTTCTTCATAAATTTAGACTGCTTAAATTTTATTGAATTATACATAATTCACACAATCAATTTCAACTTTCAAGCCCAAATTGCCCAATGCATATTTTATAAACCATTCACAAAATACAAATGACACAACAAAAACACAATGCAATTGCAATCCACAGCAGAAATAAGCAACCTAAAACATGCAAAAAAAAAAATCAGAAATTGCAATCAAGTTGATTAGGGTCACGGGGTTGGGTTGGTCAGGTTGGGTCGAGTCGGGTTGATCGGGTCGGTTGAGGTGGAGGAAGCATGCAGCTTGCAGTGTGGCAGGCGTGAAGCGTGGGGCAGCGAGGCGGGAGACTGACGGCGAGCGTGAGTAGCAGTCGGTGGCTTCAGTGAAGAATATTGGTGAGTGAATAAAAAGAATGAAGATGCATGCGTGCTGTTGGACCTGCTGGTTTGGTGTCTTAATTAGCTTCAAGTTTTTTTTTTTCAATTTTGTCCATAAAATTTTTAAAATTACAATTCAGTCCCAGAAAATTCCAATATTTGGGATACCTGTCGGTTATCAAGAGACCATGTGCGTGGCTTCTTTTGGTTGGTGTTCCATCTTCAATCAGTTTGAAAACTACTTCGAAACATCATTTTTTTCCTCCACGTGTGTCGGTGGCTTCTTTTAGTTTGTGTGTGTTCCATCTTCAATCAGTTTGAAAATTACTTCGAAATATCATTTTTTTCCCTCCACATGTGTGTCAGTCCATGGCTTCTTTTTGTCAATTTCTTTGTAGTAAATTTCCATGATAAGATGACAAATTTGAAATTTTGATATTGATTGACACAACCCATTGATGGAATGTGTCCATAATAATGGATGGACTGAAGATTAAGAAGTTATTAGACTAATTTTTAAAATTAATCTGACTATCTTTTAATGATGTTTTATTTTCAAAAACGATATTTTATTCTGCTATTTAAATTGAACTCGTGTGGAACAACTTAAGTTTAATAGAATCTAAAGTTGGATTCAAACAAAAATATATATTTCAGTTTAACTTAATTCGTTATTATTTTAAAAAAGATATATATTATCATTTAACTTTCATGCATATTTATAAAACCTCTTCCTTATAAATGGATTGGAATAAAAGTAAAAGGTTAAAAGTTCTTTTTTTTAAAAAAAAAAGGAGAGTTTTTATATGAAATTAAATTTAAAATTCAAGATTCAACGAGTCCAGGAATATCGGGACTAATAAAATAATAATTAAATTATTAGTATTAATAATATTTTTAAAAGTAACTTTATAGATTCCTTTGTACGGGGGTCTTTTGGGTATTATCGTACGGAATTCGATTGTTTTGTTTGTTTGCAAATTCATTCAATAGCCGCCTTGACAAATTCCAATTTCCATGGTCATGCCGGAAGCCCTCGAGATCAATGACCCCTCGAATCCAATCCTTAACAGTTGCCACAACATGGGCGTTCTTCTTAGTGGGAATTATTGCAGTAGGATAATGGCTAGGAGGATTTGTAAGGCATTATGACATTAAGATTTCTAATGTTTAGCTAAGGTTTAGCTCAGAACCCACAACTCGTCGTATTTGGTTTGGTATTGCTACCGCACATGACTTCGAGAGTTATAATGATATTACAGTCAGAACGGAAGTGGGTATATGTTACACCACGATTTTGAATCAAAAGAGAGATTTCAAGAAATGACAGATCTATTTACTCTATCAATAACCGAGCAAGATCTAGTGTATCATAAGGGATTTGTCTTTTTTATTGATTCAGAGTTCCCCTTGAGGAAGTGGGGGCGACAGTAACTGCTGAATCTTTTACTGATACATGGACAACTATGTGGACCGAAGAACGAATGGATCTTATAGGATTCCTAAGAAATTCTTCGATTCTTCTAACAATCTGTGCTTTATGTACCTTTATAAACAACCGCTTTATCATACCAAATCGTATCGATTTATCGTTTTTTTTCTCTTCAACCGTTCTAAAAAATGTAATAGCTAATTAAAACTGCACATCCGTAATTGTGTGTTTGAACTAATAAAGTAGCAACTGACATAATTTTATCGCCTTGCAAGTGGTTAAATTTGTGTCGTGAGAATGAATAATCTAATCTAAATGAATATGGTTGTGTGTTTGCTGGTTAGAACTAGGTCTCTCTAGATTTTAATGTTGTCGAAACATTAAATCCTGTTGGGCAAATTTTCGGGGGTTGTCTTTCGATTAGAGAAGTAATTAATGAGCGTCCCTTAATTATAGAAAAATTGAGAGATTGATTATTTAGAGTGTTCATCAAATAATTATAACCAGTTTATTTATGAATATATGAGTTGATTTTTGCATCGATGATCAAGTAATGGAATTAAAGTGGAAATACATCCTTTGACTAGGAACTTTCTTTTTTTGATTAATTTCTTAAATTTATTTTCATCCTTGTTTTCTTTTGAATTAAATTTTTGTTAATTTGTTTTCACCAATTAAACCCCCCCAATTTTACTGTTTATTTTTTTTAAAAGAGATAAATCTACCATTCTCTATGGAGATGATCCCTACTCACTCTATACTCATATTTAGTGAATTAAGGTAATTTATTTTTGTTGGTTTGACATCCACCAAATTTTGGGGCCGTTGCTGGGGACTA
>JAOQMM010000001.1:20013055-20024418 GCA_027563515.1 Erythroxylum platyclados
CCCAAGAAAAATCCAATCCATTCCAAGCCACAAAACTGCACTTTTATTATACACGTGCATGCATGTAAGGTAACCACTCAAACATACCCATACGTTAGAGAACATGCAAATCATTGTCTTTCTTTCTAGTATCTATCTCTCTCTTCTATATGACACTAACTTATTATAAAATCCCATGTGCCTGGGGTAATCATCGTCCCATTTATTATTTTGTTCCTTACTTGAAACAATCCATATCATCATATGTATCCACAGCTAATTAATGCATGTTTCAACCTGTAGGTAAGGGCAAGAGATTTCAGATCTTGTTATTTCTAGAAGTCACAGAAGTATTTGGAAATTTGTATCAAACGATTTGAAATTTCATTGACTTGTTAGCATCCCCAAATCCAATCCACATGATTTGAATTATTTGTTTCACTACAAGGCATTGTTATAAACTTACAATACTTGAACGTGCGAACTTTTGGATAAGAGAAATTTGATAACTTTTCTGTAGTTTTGTTCTTGGGTACATATTTTTCTCGTTTAATATTCTATCATATGAGAAAATCAAATAAAACCATACTTACCCACTATGAAAAATAAATTTGATCTTTATGTATTGGAAATAGACTTTATTCTTCGATATGTATGTGTGTGTGTGTGTGTGTGTGTTTAAATAAAGAAATGAAGAGCATTCATGTATCTCTATGCATACAAATATATTGTTTAGGCAGTGACCTGGACTTCAATTAATTGGAGTTTACAAATGCCAAAGAAATGAAGAGCATTCATGTATCTCTATACACACAAATATATTGTTTGGGCAGTAACCTGGACTTCAATTAATTGGAGTTTACAAGTGCTTAAAACTGACTTTATCTGAAACTTTAATAGAGGTAAATTTTTCGTTTTGCTATACATCTTATACTTTGAGTAGTCGTATGATGAATAATGAGAATATGGGTCTATTGTTATTCAAACTTTACCAGAATCTTTTATTCTTCCAGTGCAATTACTGCTTCTGTTTTCTTTTGACTTTTTGAAGCAACTCCAATTGAATGCTAATGACTTTCTTTGGTGCTGTCCTTACCTGGGACATTAAAGAAGGTGATCGACAGGAAGACAAAAAAACCAAACTTTGGAGCTTGAAATACAGGAGGAAGGAGTAGTTACTTTTACACACAGAACACTAAATCCTTGAAAAAACATAACTTAGAAACACGAATCCTTGAAAAAATAGGACGATGAAAAACTTTTGCTTTAATTATGAGTTGCACAGAGACCTATAGAAGAAAGAGTAAAAGGATTGATAATACTACCTTATTATAAGGGTCAGATGTACGGAAGCAAACACAAAGACCAAGGAATAGCAAAATAAAAGGATCATGTGTTAGAATTAACGGCGTGTGCATGATACGCTTGTATTTTCATTTAAATTTGTCTAATTTTGAGCCACTTCGTGAACATATAGCCTTTAATTAATCAACTTATAATGTATGACTCTAAATTAATCAAACCAAGAAACTTCTGGCTCGAAATTGGGCATTTAGCGGAGAATAGAGTATTAAAGGTATTGATGTGTTCTGTCACTGAAGTAGATTTTGCCATACAAAGAGTATAAAGTCTCCTCTTAAGGAAATTTTGTTGTGCAGTGATTTGACCTCATACAATTTTGTGAGATGATCCCAAATCTCTTTTGTTGTCTTATTCTCTTCTATATTTGACAACACCCCATTTGCTAGTGCCAGATGAAGATTTGCAATAGCATTTTTGTACATCTCATTCCATTTATTATCACCTGTGAATGTTGTCGGCATTTCGTTGATGACCACTAAATAGTTATCTTTTCTTAATATAACCTTCATCTTTAACTTCCACAATGAAAAATTACTCCCATTGAACTTCTCAATCATAAATTTTGCCGCCATTGTTTCTATCATGAACAAAACTTAGTCCCACTATTTCACATGGGTATGGATTGGGCCAAAAAAAGTTTCGTAATTTTCTTACCACAACTCTGATACCACTTGTTAACAATACTTTTATGAAAATAAAACATGTCAATTAAGCTTAAAAGAAGCTAGAAGTTAGATTTTTTTTTTATCGAAGTAAAACATGTGGTTCAAGGTTGAAACAAACTTGAAGTTAGATATTTTATTGAAATAAAACATGTTGGCCAAGCTTAAAAGAAACCAGATTTTATGTTGCATAAATACAGTGGTTAAGTTTAAGTTCTTTAGTCTTTACAGAACGGATCGGTGTTTTAAGTACAAAACTCCTTTGATGTTCGTTATGCTTTTAGAAGCAAAAATTTATCAAGTTTTCATTATTTTATAGTCTAATTTTAAGGTTGGGAGCATATCATAACTAGAAAGAATTTTTTTCGTTTCCATTATTACAAAAATTATAAAAGTATATCACATAAATTATCAAACTATGTGAATTTTAATATATTAATGAAAATTGATTAAGAGATAAATAAGACGAGAAAGGATGTAGTACTTAATTTAAAATCACAAGCTAAATGAACAAATATGAGCTTCATATTAATTTTAAGAAAATATCTAAAAATTTATTTATTTTGAGTGAGGTTTCAATCATAATCATTGTCAATATATTTGGGAACCTAATGAGTCTCACATGTAAAATAAGTTGAAGAAAACAAAGTTAATTTAACCAAGTTGGACATGTTTGCAAAGTTTGAGAAACTTTATTGTTAAATATAAGATATTTAATAACTAAGGATCAATATAAAATATTGAATCTTATTTGGGCATAAATAGTATTTAATTAAAATTATTTGTAATTCTAATTAAAGTTTAATTGAAATTAGAATTTAATTTTAATTAAATTACTAAAAGGTCCAAAACTTATTATAAATAGACTTAAACTCTATTGAGCTAGCACTTATCGCTTAACTCTCTCTGTAAGAATTACAGAGTTCTCTCAATCCATTCTATGGATACCTTGTGCAAGTACGATGATTGAGACGGATCGATTTTGAAAACAGATCGAGGAATACAACAAGAACATAATCAAGCTATAGACTAACGTAGGAATTTATATTCACACTTTATTATGATTTATATGTTAATCATTTTATATAATTAAATTGATATTAGTTTTCAGGAAACCAATTTGCAAAAAGTGTCGCAATTATTTCTCTACAATAAGGATATGATCCCGATCCAGTTTCCCCACACCATCTTGAGTTTGAGGAGGGATATTAACATAATCTTTGAAAGTCAAACATCAACACATATTTAACCTTAATTTTCTCCTAGAATCATGTACAGTAATGCTATGTAATTATTTAGTTGAATTTGTTTCTTTAGGTGAAGTCACCTAAAGCTTGTAAGTAGATGGATCGCTGCACATAACATTGAACATATACAAAAACACTAGAAGCCTTTTGATGTTCTTTCTCAGGAAGCCTTTCATTATTCTTTCCTTCCACATTTTTAATGAGACAGTCATAGGATTATTAATTTAAGATTAAAATTAAACAACTTTAAAATATTAAGATTTACAATATGTATTTGGATTTAAATTAAATTTTCTTAAAATGTTAAAATTGTATAAAAAAATCACATAAACTATATTATTTAATTTAAAATAATAAAATATTATTTAAAACATAAAACATTAATAAAAAGATGTTTACAACTTTTATCAAAAGTATTTATTCCTTTAATAAAGATGTTTACAACTTTTATCAAAAGTATTTATTCCTTTAATTTAATTTCTTACTCTCAACAACTTTTCGAAATAACCTATTTTTGGCATGTAAAATCAAAGAATTAATACTATAGCTATTTTATTTTCTTAGTGTTTAATATCCCAATAGCAAACCATTATAACTTCAAACCTTTCTCATTATTTGTCATAATTGTAATAAGGACTAGAATGATCTAATACTACTAATAAATCAAACAAATATAAGTAGCGAAAGACCAAACCGATCACCCTCCAACATGCATAAGATGTACATGTCTACATATGCCAATGTGACATGTTGATTGAGATTGACAACATTTGCACTGTAAACTTTTTAAGTCTACCTACCAACTAATGATGATTAACTGAAATATATATATAAAAAAAAGAACGCCGATAATATTTCCTGTGGCTCTTTGTTAGAAAGCAACAAGTGTTGCTTATGTATTCAGACATTCTTGTTCACGTTTTTAAAGGGTCAAAGTTATATTTAGACATTCTTATTCACGTGTTTAAAGGGTATTGTTTGTTTTGTTGTCGGTAGCTTTTTCATGTTCAATTTACACAAAAATAAGAGATGATTATTAAATGAGATTACGACTTTAATCATATATTTGGTTACTCTTATTATTTTATTCAAAACAATAGCCCTCACTACTATTCGGAAATATTACTCTATCTTTCTAGTGGGCTAGGATCTCATTCAAATTTAGTTGATCTTGAGTTTGCTCAACAAACTAACTAAACTTAAATTAGGTAGATAACAACTTTATCAATCACATTTCATGTGACTTCTAGATCTGTTAGGTGATAACTCTTGCCAAAAGATAGCTTATATATTATTCCTAACCCTACTTCTAAATTCATGTGATCATAAGTTTGTTTATCCAAATCACACAAATATAGTTAAGTAGAACCCATTGTCTTACAACTAAACATATTCAGGTTAAAACAACCTTGAGTTTGCTCAACAAACCTAACAATAAATAGAACTTGATTTATTTTTATAACAATGGAAGGAAAGATTCATGTTCAAAGCATGCACTTAATATTTTTAACGAGAGATTTAATTTTGTTTGTCTCATTCAATAAAAAATTACATGTAAAATATCATACATATAAAACATACAATTCAACATGCATAATATATCAAATATATATTCAACATGCAACTTACTCATAAACAAATTATAAGCATAAAATATCAAGCTTCATTTAATTCTAGTTATTGATCTTCATAATCTAAAATAATATTTCCAATTTTTTGAAAAATAAATTAGATTAAAATCTAATTTATTCCTAAATAAATTAAATTCCTATTCCAAATAGAAATTTAATTTAATTTCAAAATAATTTTTAAATCCAATTAGAAACTATTTCCAATTATCTTGACTCCTTTAACAAAATTTATTGAAAATACTTTTAATAAATTATCCTTCTTACTTATTATTATTTATAAAAATCCCTTTTTCAAAATTCAACAAGCAATATATTCTAATCCAGTTAGAAAACCATTTCTAATCTAATTAGACATTTTTTCTTAATTAGAAAGCTATTTTCTAATATTTAAAGAAAACGACTTTCAAAATTAAATAAAACACTTTTAAATTTAATTAAGAAAGTCCAATATTGAGAGATTAATTTCTTAATTAACAAGAAAATCTTTCTTTAATAACTTAGAAAACTATTTTAAAAATATTAAGAAAGCTCAATTTTCTTAATTAATAAATGAAAACACTTTTCAAATTTAACCAAGAAATTAAATTTTCTAATTAATAAAAACTTATTATTCATAAAAAAGAAATAATTTCTAAATAAATTGAATAATAAATCTCTAAAACAAATAAAATCAATAAATTTAATTTTTTTCAATCAAATTTAAATAAATAAATTTAATTAAGAAATACCTTTCTTAATTATTTAAGAAACAATTTTTTTGATTTTATGGAGTTTAATAAATTAATTTCAATGTAATTGAACCTAATTAATTCTAATTTTAAAAACTACTTTTTCAAATTAATTAGGAATTAAATTAATTATTATTCTTAATTATATTAACAAAATAATTACTTTAATTTCGAAATTGATTAATTGAAAATTTAAAACAATTTTAAATCCTATTATCCTTGTACCCAACAAGGATTATTCTTAGTTAGGAATCAATTATTTCTAATCTATAACAAATGATGGCTCTAGAGGTTCTCCTATCCTTAAGCAGATGATGGTTCTAAGGGATTTCATTTATCCCTACATTCAACATAGTAATGGAAATGGGGATAGGACTTGGATTTAGTATGACAAATGGCTGGACATCAACCCACTAGTCCACAGACTTGAATTACAACACATCAGAAATAGATTGTCTTTGAACTCTAAAGTTTCTTCTCTGATTTTGAATGGTGAATGACATGCAGATTTTCGGGGATTCCATATTCTACGACTTAATGATCTACAAAATGCTGATGTCATTTCTTGGTTTTTAAACTGGAATGGTACTTTCTCTAACTACTCTTGTTATCAACTATTTACAGAGGAAATGGCTTATGTGCCTTGGTTCAATCTATTATGGAGAAACGGTGTTAGTCCCAAGGCTTCTTTTATTACTTGACTTGCAATTAGGAATAGGCTTCAAACCAAGAGTCAGTGGTACAACAATTCTGACACAACTTGTTTACTGTGTAATATTATTGTTGAAGACAGGGATCGTTTATTCTTCTAGCGTCATTATACTAAGACAATTTGAAGTAGAATCTTGCATATGTTACCTCATAATTTTTATGGATACAAGTGGGAGTAGACATTATATTGGATCATT
The DNA here is from genome assembly GCA_027563515.1 of Erythroxylum platyclados. Taxonomy (NCBI): domain Eukaryota; kingdom Viridiplantae; phylum Streptophyta; class Magnoliopsida; order Malpighiales; family Erythroxylaceae; genus Erythroxylum; species Erythroxylum platyclados. The sequence goes on from JAOQMM010000001.1 coordinate 20,019,573, forward strand.
GTTAATTCGGAGCGAAGGAAACCAAATGCTCTTCTCTTCAAAGCAGCATTTACAATTGTCATATACACTATATGGAGGGAATGAAATAGTCGACGATTTATTGATAAGAAGGTAGATAATTATCTACTTGCAGATAGAGTCGTCAACCTTATCAGAGCTTGTATATATGCAAAACATATGCAGGAATCTTTGTCTTTGGATATGAAGAGAATGTGGGGCTTGTAATTTGTACGTTTGTATAGTAAAGCATATATTAATTCCTTTGGCTACTTCCTTTAGCTTAGCTAATTGTATTTAGTCTCTTTAGGAGATTAGGCGTTCAGTCTTAAATTCATTGTAATGTCGTTTTAGTTTCATTTATATATTACTTCATTCATTTTCCACAAAAAAAAGCTAACCATATGTTCAAACACACCCTTTCCTAAGCTTATTTCCATACACTCATCTTCTTCACTTTTCAGAAACCCTAAACACCCTAGGTTACAAACCCTAACTGCCACTTCCAAGGCTGTCACCGCCTTGTTCTAGTCTCTGGCGATGTCTCCCTTACATCGCCACAATGTCCAGATGCTGTCGTACAGTCTCCAATCACTGTTGGATGCCGTAAGTATGAAGTTGCCAAGCGTATCGCTAGTGGAAGCTTCCTGCATCATCACCATATTCAGAAAGCGCCATCTTCATATAAGCCATAGCCGCTAACTCGCCAGTAATCGCCAAGCGCCACCGATAAACTGTATGGAGCCACACCTAGAAAATGCATCCTTACGATGTAGTGCTGCCACTCCCAATGCCACCAATCATTGTATCTTCTCGCCAGCCAGCCCCCTGCCGTTTGACAGCCTCATGGAGTTGGTTTTTCGCACAGCCCCGATCACAACTATCCACAAAACCGATATCACAATAAGCCAGCTTCTCGTTTCCATATTTTGTTGGATTGAGACTCGTAAACCAAAAGGTAGTTGTGGGAGTATAAGGGTTCAAAGCTTATTGAAATTTTCAGAAGCTTCTGAACCATGACAAGGACTCCACAAATTACAGACAATTACAAAATAGCCGTAGTCCCAAATTCTCACTAGCTTATTACGTCATGGATTAAGGGTCATGGTGCCATGGAGTATATGATTTGAAGTTCCATAGTTTATGAACAATTTCAAGTTTCCAGATTATGCATGTATGTTAACTCTTTAACATTTCAAGATTACAATCTTATTGTAATTTCAATCCTAAATTGAATTTAAGATTTCAAAAATTTAATATGAACTTTTCAAATTAATATTAATCAAATCTCAATCTCATTTTTAAGGCTTATAATTTCAATTCCATAATAAGTTCAGGACATTTTAGTAATTTAATTAAAATTAAATTCTAATTTAAATTAAACTTTAACTAAAATTATAAATAATTCTAATTAAATACCAATTATCTCCAAATAATATTTAATATCTCATATTGATCCTTATTTATTAAATATCTCATATATAGTTATAACGTTTCTCAAATTTTATAATCAAGTTCAAGTTAATTAAAATATTTTTCTCTCTTCACCGTTCTTTATGTGTATCCCATTGGTTTCTCAAATATATTGATAATGGGTATAAATTATAATCCTAAATCATATTTAGGATTAGATAAGTTAAACTTCATTAATTTATCTTAATTCTCTAATTAAACAATTTATATCTATAGATTAAGATTGACGTCTAGCAACATACCATGACTAGCATTTTATGTGTATGTTTTTTTTTCGCATAATTCAATCATTTCATCATATAATGTTCCAATTAGACATAAAGAAGGAAATCAATATTTACTCTATTTTGAGTACAATCATATTAGTTCTCCACCATTAGCTATTGATTTAATTAATGACATTTGTATATTATTTACAAAACGTCATTACACTTTTGCTAAGTATTTCTCAAATCAATACTAATGGACCTTGTTCCTTTAAATTTTCATTCACATTTGAACCCTATTCCTCCATAGACTCATCTATATGTGCACCTTGTTTCTCCAAATTCTCATATGTTAGATATACGGTATATATCTATTTATTTTATTTTGGCATATTTCTTATAAATTGGATCTATACGATATTTATTATGGATAATAATAGCTTATCATTAATCCTTATTTAACTTGGATTCAAATGCTATAGTGGATAATCTTATAGTTATGAAAGAATCCTACTTTGATTTGGAGTCTATCTTAAGAGGAAGTATGGTGGATCACGTTAGTCTTGGTTGAGGGCATTGTTGGAATTTTTGGTGTGTGAAGCCAAGTATTTTTCGTGTGTGTGAGTTCTGCCCAGGCGTTTTCGTTTTGGCTCTTGTGTGAAAAACATATGACTACCTTTGATTTGTGAATGTGGAAGGTGTGTGTCGTGTGCCATATGGTTTGATTGGAATTATTGGAGCTGAACGATTTGTGTGCAATTCCACGAGTTTGCATTAATTATCTTGGGAAAAGGATCAACGTTACCCCTTTTGATGTGGGTGTGTTGCTGAATCTTTCAAAAAGGATCACGTATCTGTTGCAATTCTTTTTTGGAAAAATCACGCAACCTAGGGTGATAGCATAAGTACTGCGTTTTCTCTTTGGTTTCTTTGTCGTTGATTGGGCAACTTTGTGCAGCTGGTTTTCAATTGGAGTTTCACATAATCTAGGTTGTGTATGTCTGCACTTTTCTTGGTCATGCGTGGTTAATGGGTTTGGTATGCAACTGTGTTTTTATCTTGACAAGTGTGTGATTCAGCTGGGTATTTTCTGTTCATTCTTCAACGTCAATTGTGGGTGGCTTTTGGTATTGGGAAGCTGATTCATCCTTCTGTTTTATGCGTTATTGCATGAGTCTTGGTTGTTGTGATTATCTCTTTAGTTTACGTGATTCGTGTGTGTGTTTTTTGTGATATACACGACTGGGTTTTGAAGTACTGAAGGTATCTTTGAGCTGTATGTTATTGATTGGCTAGTTTGATGAGTGGTACAAGTTGGTGAGACCTTCGGTATTGAGCCTGGCTGTTTTTGGTGCAAGTCTTTGGTGAAGGACCTGAAGCGCCTGGTGTGAGTCTCGACTGGGATGTTTCTTGGATTGTGATTCACAGCTTGGTTTTTGCTTTTATGTGTGCGGCTCATGCTAGAAGTTGTTATTTCTATCTCAAGTGTGTTTAGTTTGTGTGTTTTATTATTCAATCACTTGAGTTATTTATTTACTGTCATTCAATTAAAAAATTGTTGTGAAAAATCCTCTGTTGAGGTTAGTACGAGGTGGTCGTACTATTGGTTGTGAAATTCTTTCACGGGAAGTAAGTTTGAAGGATAGTGTCAAGGGTTGATTGGTGTCGACTCAGTAAAGCCTTGGGTAAATCTATTGTACTTTCATGAAAGTGATTAAACTGGGTGAAGGCTCTGTAGACGTAGGCAAAGAGTGTCGAACTGCGTTAACAAATCTAGGTATTGTTTAATTTAGTGTTTTTAATTTTTCTGATTTTTGTGTTTGCTAAAAACAGATCCGTAAGTTTAAGAAAGTACCCCCTACAGTTTTTCATCATCCATATTAACATCCTGTTCTTCATAATCATGGGCCTCCCCTCCACTAATATGTAATATATTAGGAGCATGGATTGATTTTTCTACATGATGAGTTCCATATACATCAACAATCTCATGTATTTGCATAAGGTTTGCTAGCCTCATACAAATTTCATTTGACTCTATAACTCTCCAAATGATAAAGTTAAAAAATTAATTATCATAAGTTAAGTTTATATATACATGAAAAATTTAGATGAAATTATGATTCATAATAGTGGAATCTTATTCATTTCAAATCTAAATAGTACTAATTACACGTGACAATCAGGTTGTCACAACACTCGAATCTTATTGTATGGCATCATCTGCCTATTCAGGCCCCCGTTACAACTCAAAAGGAAAAAGGACATCGCAACACAGAAATGAAAAACACACTCACATTACGAACAAGAGATATGTTTTGCCAACAACCTTAGATGCTTCAGTGGTGGAAGTTTCCATAGCCAGCATTAGAACCACCACTAGTTGCTATGTTTTAATCGGCAATGTTAGTTCATGATAATTTCAAGAACTCCAGGGCTAGTATGGCCACCGCTAATTCCCGTAGCTCCAATGTTTGTAGCAGCATTGCTAGAGTTATCAAGAACTCCGACATTACTATGGCCACTAGTTTTAATATTGGTAGATGCAGCACTCGAGCTATGAACAGAAGTGGCACTACCAATGCCGACAGCTCCAGTATTTGTAGCTGTAGCAGTAGAGGTATCAACAAGGGAGGCGGTAATACCAGTGACTACAGCTCCAATATTTGTGCCTCCAACAACACCAGCACCGGCCGATGAAGAAACAACAGTACCGGAGGTGTTAGTGCTAGTCATGTTGGTGATACTGGTAGAAGTAACATGATATTTGGGGTGATCACAAGAGAAAGTAGTGCTTATCTTCATGACAGCATTACACTCAGGACACAGAAGCTGAGATGGGATGTAAGGTCCGTGAGGTGGGAATTCGATGTGACATGGAGGAAGTTGGAGCTTGCTGAGCTCCTGATAGTAACCTACAAAAGCTGCTGCGAAGTCATGGGTTGCTTGTGCCTGCCATTGAGAAAACTGGAGAAACGTTTGCTTTACTAGAGATCCGAGTCCACAGACCTTAATTTCTGATCCTTGGGAAAGCATAGCCCATTCTGTGGTTTTGCTATAGCTCAGAAGCTTTTGGATTCCAAACAAAATTGGGTCTGTTTCAGCAGTAACACCAACTTGAATTTTGGAAAAGAGCATACTCTCCAGCCTCAGCTTAAATAATTGCCACT
>JAOQMM010000001.1:20032322-20051654 GCA_027563515.1 Erythroxylum platyclados
TACTACTGTTTTCCGGAACCGTTTCGGTTCAAGAAACAATTGGAGCATTTATGACGATTAAAAAGCTTTGGAAACAATCATCGCAAAACAACGAATCCAGTTTTGCACACACCCAATTGTCAAATTAAAACAAAATAGTCAAGCCTTTTATTACAACAAAAGGAACGTTGACAGACGTTGGATAAAAATTAAAGACTTTTCAAAACCCCTTTTGCACACACCCAATCGTCATCTGTTTCGGTGTTGGGATTCAACCGAAACATAATCTAAAGTTAAAAAACCAGATGTATATGTCGAAATAACCAGATCCAAAGAAAAGAAACGAAAGATACTCCGACCATATGGAAGACAAATCATTAAAAAATACTCAATGATCTAACATGAAAGTTTCTCTGATACCACTTGTTGGATTTTAATCCCCTTAAAGTCAGGATCCATTCATATCAAATCATCAAGAATTAAATAAAAGTGGAAGCATAACTGAATCTATTATGAAATTTACACTGTAGTCTTACAGTTTGTCTTCCAAATTAGAACGTAGCCTTTTCAGAGTTTTATCTAACTCTCTGTTTTTCTTTGATGATGGGATGTCAGAAAGAATTGTGCGTACGTTTAATTTAGGGACCATAACCACTTTTATTAGGGTAAAACCTAATCTAATTTCTAGTTTGACCCATCATAAAACTAGAAATTATAAACCTGGTCTCTACACATATAAAGCCCACACTTAAAATAGGTGCATAAAGCCCAAAACATCATAACCATATTAGACCACTTTGATTAATTGGGCTCAACTTTATATGATAGCCTTTATACACAATTATACACATATAAGCCCACATGTTTGATTAAAAATCCTCACATGAATGCCGCCGGGTCTGACTTAAATTAAATTATGTTAAAACTTATTACATAAAAAAGAATATTAAATGGATTAAATATTTTTGAGATTTTTTTAGAGACCAATTTCTGGGCAGCAGCTACTGATAGAAGGCAACTTAACCCTATTGGTTTTGATATAACATTTGGTTATATGATCGAAATTGCATTAGAAAGGGGACTCAACTTGCCTTTTGATTAAGTTCTGGCTCAAGGATTGTTACGAGAAAGGAACACTCAAATTCAGAGGTTTTTTTTTTAATTTATCCATCCCTATATAAATGAAAAAAAAGCATAAACATTATTAGTTGTTTATTTTAAATAGTTAAATATTATAATCTTTTTGATATTTATTTAAATATTTTAATCTTTTTTTTGTCATGCATGTCAATAATAAATTATGAACCTAATTATATGGCGTACTTTTGATAATTACTATTGCTCATTCTTTATTTATATATTTTCTTTTCTTTATTTAATGTGTATTCAAACAGTCAATGACATCAATATAAAAATTTATAATGAATGAGTTGATGATCTTACTTGGCAGTGAGAATTAAATTAATTATGTTAAACTTTATTACATAAAAATAATATTATATAGACTTTTTTTTTGCGATTTTGTTTATTTTTTTAGGTTTAGAATTTCTAGAGACTGATTAAAAAAAAACTCAAACGATATTTAGTCCATTTAGCATTCTTATTTTATACGAAATAAAGTTTTAACATAATTAATTTAATTCTCCCTACCAAATAATATCATCAATTTATTCACTATAAATTTTTATATTGAATACACACTAGATAAAGAAAAAAATTTATAATCGATTGTTAATAATTATTAAGAATCATTCTTGTTGTAAATAATAAAAAATAAATTTTTATGATAAGAATGCATGACAATAGGTCCTAAACATTAATAAGCTAGCAGCCTCCTAATTTATATATTTACTCTTTATCATTCCCTATTAAAGAAAATACTTACGAAGTAAAAAACAAAGAAACATATTGCTATTTACATACTTTAGATAAACTATTTAATAAATTACTAAGTTAAAATCAAATAACGGTCCAACAAAAATGATTATTTGAAAAATTAAATTATAAAATTCAAAAAAGATCCAACACATAGAATTATTAGAAGATCAAAACTTGGAATTAAAATTATGCTTAACGGCGCCATGCTAGAATTCTTTCAAAAATTAAAGTTCAAACAATCATGTTAGGAAAATTTTGTTTTTTGATTCAACTTATCTTTACTTCCCGATAACTCCAGACTTCGTGCTTCAGCGGAACATCAATTGGGTGTTGATGACGATGATCTTTAGTTCTCGATAAATTTTTCCAACTGATTTTGGATCATTTTTCTATTTTCTATGGTTTTTAAAATTTTTAATCTGTCAAAAAATAGAAAACAATTCCTTGTTAGATGCTTTTCAAATTTTATTAAAATTGCACTGAGTTATTTTAATTGTCAAATTTTTCACTATTCCATTTAAAAATAATAATTTTATCAAAGTTAAATTTTATCTATAAAATGCATAAAGACCCATTTTATATACATTCCCGATATTTATTGTTATGATATATTTAACATCTAAAAATTATAGGATTAATAAACTAAAAACGAAATTAATTAATGATTATCATCAGGTACCATATGGATGGAAAAGAAAGGCATTTGACATATCTTTTGGAAGGATTGGGATTGAGAGGAAATTATTATGATTGGGAAATGGTAATGAAACATCAGAAGAGCAATGGGTCACTCTTCAACTCACCGTCTGCAACAGCTGCCGCTTTGATCCACAGCCATCATCATAAATGCTACGATTATCTTAAATCTGTTTTCGACAGATTTCAGAACACATGTATGTATTTATTATGAAGAATTTTCATTTTTTATCATCATTATTATACTAATTTTACTCTTTGTAAATAATAATTTTCTGCTTAATATCACTAATAACATAACAGGTTATCAATACTTAATTTTTGTAAATTGTTTTAACAAAATTCACTATTAAGATTAAATTGAAATACTCTCTCTTAAGATAATCTGATAGAAATTTAATAAAAAATATTTTTAATACTCAAAGTAATTTAAAATTTTTAAAAATATATGGTACAATTATCTTTTTTATTCTCTTTTAATTATAAATCATAACTGGTTAAATCAAATTTATTTTAATATTTTAATTTTAAATAACTATGACCTAATTTTCTATAACCAATCATATTAAATATTTTAAATTATATAATCCAGTCCATACTTTTCTTGATCGAATTCATTTTAATTTTTTGATTTAAGATGAATATGACCAAACTTTATATAATTAACTTTTTTGATTTAGTTTTGATTTGTTTTGTAGAAACTAATATTCTTATCTTTATTGTGTTTTAACAGTTCCCACAACATATCCACTAGACATTTACATTCAACTTTGTACTATTGACAATCTTCAAAAGCTAGTTATAGACTGATTTTTCCATGAAGAAATTCAAAATGCTATGGCTCATATTTACAGGTACTCTTCTTTACCCTTTTATTATTTCTCTTCTTCTTTTTTTCCTCCATTAAATTAACCTGCCATTTTTGTTTGGTCTTCAAGATGTTGGTTGCAGGGCAGTGATGAGATATTTTCAGAAATTAATTGTCTTGCCCTGGGATTCAGGTTGCTTCGGATGAATGGATATGATGTCTCTTCAGGTGCCTTTATCGCGATTTGTGGTAATTACTCGCAATCCCCGAGGTTTAGGTTGTAATCACATTAATCATTTTGTGACAGACGTATTAGAACAATTCCAGGAAGAGAAACGTTTCTTTGGCACAGTGAGCCTCCAATTTGAGGATACAGACACACACCTGGTGTTATATAAAGCTTCGTTGACAAATATTTACTAGAAAGAACCGATCCTTGATAGGATAAGAGGATGGACACGTTCTTATCTGAACCAGGAACTACGAAATGGTTCGTTCCAGGACAAAAGAATGCAAGAAGAGGTAATGCCAAGCTTTAGAAACTCCATCTGATGAAAGAACATATCTGTCTCAGGTTTTATGATTTCTGATGAGTTTCTTCAGGTTGAACATGCTCTGAGGTTCAAATACGATAGTTTGGATCGGCTAGAAGGAAGGAGAAACTTGGAATGACATAACTTGACAAAACTAAACTTCTTAAAACATCATATAGGTTAGTGAGTGAAGTTTCTTATATTCTATTATGCATGATCATGGTTTGTTCTTTTGTTTTTTGGAAAAAACGTATTTTTGAGTTCTTGTTTCATTTCAGGACTCCAATCGAAAACAAATCATTTTTAGAATTGTCTCTTCAAGATTTCAACCTGTGTCAATCCATATATAGGGAAGAACTCAAGCAACTTGAGAAGTATACCAAAATTTCCATTCTTCAAATTATTTGGAAAATTTCTTTATAGTTTTAAATTTTTCAAAAAAAATATATTTTTATAGGTGTTGAATAAAATGATGACAAAACACATGCAACAAGGACCATGCAAATGTTATAATGAACTTTTTTATTAGTTAGATCTAATTTTTATTAATAATTTTAAATTATTAATTTTAGTTGAGTTTAATTAGTTTAGATCGAATTTAAGAACTAACTTAGGTTGCTATTTGATTGGTAAATATGTGATGGTCATACTGTTTGCTTTTAAAAAAAATTTTAAAATTTTAATAATATGAACAACTTGAGAGGTATACAAAAATTTCTATTGTTTGTTCAAAAACGATATTAAATTTTCTTGTCCTTTAAAAAACTTTTAAAAGACCTTTCAATTTGAAAATTTTGTTATAGCTTTCAATTTTTTAGAAAAATATGTTCTTTTAGACTTTGTTTTAAAAATAACAATAAAACACATACAATATAAATATTACATGTGGATTAATTAAATATTAATTATATGATGATTCATCACAACTATTAATTTCAATCTAGTTTAATTAATTTGAGCCTGGTTTAAGAAATTCTTCTTCAAGGTGTTGGCACATTCCGCTTACACATATCCGAAGCCTTGACATTCATGGCATTGAATTTTCTTCACTTTTCTTTCACCCTTTTGAGTTATAGCTTGTTGTTTGAAGTGGCCATTTGATGAACTACCCCTATTTTGCCTAAACTCGGATCTATCCTTCTTCACTTTCTTTAACCACTTTCTGAAATTTCTTGTCAATAGCTCCATATCCTCATTCTCATCACAATCATCTCCTATGTCATTCACAGCTTTGCCAATTTCAGCTTGCAATGTCAATCATTTGCTCCTCTCTTGTTTGCCCTTTAACAAATTCATCTTAAAGTTAGTAAGAATTCCAATTATCTTATCCAACGACAATTCATTGATGTCATGAGCTTCCTCGATTGCTGCAATTTTCGAGATGAACCTCGGAGGTAATGATCTCAACGCCTTCTTGACCAGTTTCAAGTTAGAATATTTCTTCCTGAGTTGATGTGCTTAGTTTGCTATGTCTTGCAATCTCTTATGGAAGTCTCCAATGGTTTCACTATCATCCATCTTTAGCTCTTCAAATCTCACAGCTAACTTTTGGAGTTTTAAGGCTATCACAGATTTCAATCCCTCATGTATAGTTTGTAGAGTATCCCATGCTTCTTTAGCCGATTCACAAGTTGATATCATTGAAAAGCGACCTTTATCAACAGCACTAAAGATTGCGTGCATGGCTTATGAGTTTCCAAGTGCTTTCTTCTTTGGCTCTTGTCCACTCAGATGAATCTTTCAGTACTACCTCTCCCATGTCATCAATTATCACCGAATGAGTCCAGTCATGTAACACCGAGTTCCATGCTCTTGTTCCCTATGCCTGAATAAAGACTCTCATCCGTGATTTCCATGCAGAATAATTGGAACTGTCTAACAGTGGTGGCCTGGTAATTGATGCTCCTTCCCTCGTAGCCATATTTGTGAAACATAGATCTGCACCAACTTGCTGTACCAAGTTCTGATTGGTGACCTTACTCTGATACTAATTGAAAAACCGAAGGGGGTGTAGTAGTTTCGCAAACTTTCAGATTTATTGCAATTGTTTCTAGCACAATCAAAAATTAGAAAAATTAACGCACAAAAATAAATCAACACCGAAATTTGTTAACGTAGTTTGGTACACCTTGCCTACGTCTACAGGGCCCTCACCCAGCTTAATACTTCACTAATGACAATAGTTTTATACAAGGCTTTACTGAGCCTACACCACTCAATCCTTGACACTATCACTCATCCTCACTACACGTGAAAGTATTTCATACCCAATAACACGACCGACTAGTGTTAACCTCAACAGAGAATTTTCTCAACAACTTTTTAACAATAAAGACAACTAACGAACAACTCAAGTGATTAAAATAACTAGGAACAAAAACGAATATACTTGAGATAGAAAGTAACAACTTCCCGAGGAATTCAGCTCCTTCAAAGATAGATTTGAAAGTTGTTCTCCAAGTATACTACCGTAGTCCATTGCTGGAATTTTCACTCCTTATCTTCAACCTTAAATCTCCAAGGGCAACCACTCAAACCACACTTAATCAAAACAGAATTGCATAACAATAATAACAGATACACCAAAAAATAGATTGGCTGCCAAGTCCCAAAACACCACCCTTTATTAACATTGAACAGTTGAACAAGACACATAGCTGGTTCATGCAATTTCCAAAACAAAATTACAACTGCATCAGAAAACTCATCACGCACACCAGCCCAAAAAGCAGTCACGGCAGAATCCACTTCAGCCCAATAGTGACATGATTCACTAGGGAGAAAACAGCTGTTCAATTGCCCACACTTAACTACAAAACATCCAACAATGGTCGTTGAAAATCAGAGAAAAATGCAGCAACCCCTCTTCAGCCCAGGTCATGTCTAGCAAAAAAAAACACAGCCCACTCCTATTCAGCCTAGATTATGTGATACACCAAAAAGGTTTGCAGCAGATGGAGTTCAATGTTTTCACAATTAGCTCATGAGGCATATCAAGATGTTGCACTTAAAATCCCATCAATGGCAACAATAGACCAAAGAACCAGCCAAGTATCGTATAGATCAAGATAAAATTCTCAGCATCAAAAATTGCCCAACCAACGACAAACCTAAAAGAAAACGCAGCCTCAAAGATTCTAAAATCACAGCTACTAAAGGACCACTCAATCAACAACAAAGCAAAGAGAAACACAGCTGTAAGGATTTCAATTAATCACCAAAAATCCCAGCCACACAAGTGACATGATCAGCTAAAATTCAGTCAATAAAACCAGACCTTGGAGGGCTCTCGGGAATCAACAAGGTTCATGTGATTTGCAAGAGATCTTCACTAGATAGAGTTCTTCCAATAACCAATCAGTTATCTATCTTCTCTATTAATTTTAGGTGATATCGCAATCACACGGCGGAAGACCCACGCATCTACTTAAGATACACCACTACTAAAAATAGAGTTCTATCACATCTAGAATATTATCCAAGAATCCAAGTTAAACATGAAGTGTTATTTTTCCTGCTATCATTATCCACTTTGTTCCAATTATCTTATAGGTCCAATTAACAAAGAATGCCAAAACAAAATAAAAAGATATATACCATATGTCTTAATAGGATGGGTATTCTTGTAACAGCAACAAGCTTAAGGACGAGAAGTCTATTCTCTGGACTTGTCACTGTTCCTCAAAATAAAATGAGAAATATTAGTAAAAATAGAGGTTTTTTGTCATTCTGTGGGAATGAAAAGGTTAATTTATTAATTAATTTTCTTGTTATTTAATTGATTAATATCATTAATAAAAGCATTTTTATTTTTAATAAATTCATCAGCAAAAGCAGAAGTTAATTAGTGACGATCAGCTTACTATAAATTAAAGAGTTTTTGTTTGTACATATGTATTAATTGAAGATGATAAAAATAATATATCCAAAATTGGATTTGATATATAGTTTCATATGATTGTGTTCATTGATTTTCGACCATAAGCAAGATTTGGGTACAAGACCAAAGTCATCAACATAATTAAGTAGTCTAAATTCAAAATTACTTTTAAAAAATGTGTAAATTTTATTATTCAGTGGTTCAAAATGTTAACAAACTTAGTTATGAAATAATATAACCACCTTACCATGATTACTCAACATGGTTAACTTAAGGCTCATCAAACATTTGTTATTAGGGAAGACAAATATTTTTAACCAGATCCAAAGTTCACAGGCAAAGGCTAAGTTCATTATACTTTAGATCGGAATTAGATTTTGAAATTGAGAGGGTAAATTGGAACAATTCAAACTAATATAAAAGTAAAATTATTAATAATAGTTAACAAAACAATATTATTTTTTAAAATAAAGATGATAATGGATCAAGTCAGTTTAACTCAGAATTGAATCAAGTCGGGATCAAGCATTTTAAATGGCCTTGAGTGGACCAACCTAATTGATTATCATCTAGGAAATAACGTGATTAGACATAACAACAACATGAAAGAGTATGCTAAAGAAAGTGAAAGCAGTAGATTAGAAAGTGAAAATAATTCTTGAAATGGTGGGAAAGTGGTCCAATAATATGACAATGAAATAGACATCTTCAAATATCAAATTGATGGCTTAAATGGTGTAACTTTCCATGAAGTCAAGTTGGTGGAAAAATTTGATAATTCTTCAATAAATTAATGAATTAGTGATGAAAGCGAATAGCTTACTTTATTGCAAGTCTAAACATTTTATGTTACTGTTTTGGTCAATGAATAACACTGAAAGTTTTGTGAAAGTATTTTGTTGAGAACTTATAGTAAAAAGGTCTTTGTATAATTATTTTGTTAAAAAATTTAAGTTAAATGTTTTAAGTTTTTTATATTTTTACAATAATTCAATAAATGATTAGTTTTAATGCAGTCTCTCTTGTTTATTTCTTTTAGTCAAGCACAGATATTTATATATTTAGAGAGTGAGTGAAATACTTTTAAATATTAGTTTGAGTGAATGAAGTGCTTGAATATAAAAAAGTAATTCGTTAAAAAGATTTAAAAAAGGACTAAATTAAATTTTAATTACTTACAGTTTGTTCTATCCGCTAAAAAAGGACTAAATTAAATTTTAATTACTTACAGTTTGTCCTATCAGCTAAGTCATAAAAGTCTTTATGATAATTACGTCTTTTTAAATTATTTATTAAAACTAACTAGATGGGTTTTTTTAATTATTGGCACTTTTCTTTATTCAATAAAAAACTTTTTATTTTATAAAAATAATATTTTTTTTACTCTAATAAATCAAGCAAGCTTTTGTTATATTACTATGTCTCAATAGAACTAGAGATGACAAACGGGACAGGTTGGACTGAGCTTGGACTCCAAAAAATGTATTTGGGCTTAGGCCCAATCGAGGATCCATGCCCATACCTGAAGTCGAGCCTAATCAAGATAGATTAATTGTATATTTTAATTTTAAAAATAAAAAATATCGTTTTACTTAAAAATTTTAAGTTTTGGACTTAGCCAGGCCGAGCAACTAGAATCTGAATCTAGCCTGAAGCCTAAAATTTTTAAGTAAAATGGCGTCTTTTTTTAAAGTTTGAACTTAGTTTGAAGCCTAATCAACTCAAATCAATTCCATTAACTTTAGGTTATATAAGGTCGGGCTGGGTTAATCTTTTTTTTTTAAATAAATAATGCATTAACTATAGACAAAACTAAAACAACATTAAAATGAGTTCAAAACAAAATGGGGCCAGCATTAATCTTGACGAGTCAAAATAAAAACATCTACATAAAAAATGGCAAAAGGGTTATATTTAACCATAAGATTTACATCCTCCAACAAATTTAACCCTAACGTTTCAAAGAGTACAAATTAAACTCTTTCATTTGACAAACATTTAAATTCAACCCTATATTAACTAAGAAACTGATAGTAAAGTGATGCCGTCAGTTTTTTACCAAGTTAGCGATGACCTGACACATATTTATAATATTTTAATATCTAGGTAGGTCCTACGGTGCCACATAGATATGACGTGGCAATGTGGGACTTATGTACTTAAATTATAAAATTTAAAATTTTATTAATATTTTTAAATGTAGAACACACTATAATTATTTAACCTAACAAATTAACTTAACCAAATAACCTATTAACTTAACTAATAACTAAAGTAATTAATTAACCTGACATATTAATATCAATAAAACTCAAATCCCTAACAGAACAGAAGTTGTTCAAAATTTCCAATCTTCACTGTCAATACCCTCACCATCCTTCCTCATTGTCACCAATTGCCCTACGAGATTCTTTGTTGGTCATCAACGAAGTCGTCACCATCTTGAAATCCATAACTCTTTAAATCCCTAAATGAGTTCCTGAAATCCCAAACTCATTTATCTTCACGGAGTTGTCTTTATAGGTGGAATCCCAATCTGGAAAAACCGTGTCCCTTACTTAACCTCATTTGCCAATCACTGTTGTCTCTCTCATTCATCTCCCTTCATCACCGCCGCCCATCCCTACCACCACAATATGTGGTAATGCAAATTGTTTGCTTCTTTTTGCTCAGGCTTTGTTTATTTATCAGTTTTTTCAAAAGGGATGTCATGAAATGGAGGAATGAAATGTATGCTTCATTCTCGACCGCTATCACTTGCTCTTAATTCAAATTACTCGTTACAATTTTTAAGAATTCAGTTTCTTAATTCTTACTTGTGGGATAATCATTAGTTGTTTGATATTTGAAGCATTGAGAGGTGATATTAATGAGCATTTGTTTTGTGGACTTAAGATACTTTAGTTATATTAAATTTTAGTTTTACTGATATTATTGCTACTCCTTAATTATGTTGCTAATGTCTTTTCGTGTTACTATTTTGACCATCACTTAGTTCTTGTTATTCCCAAGTCCCATCTATGTTTAAATACTAAGGAATAAGCTTTTATACTTGGTTGTATCTTGATGTTACGTGCATCAAGTTTATAGTGTTTGGTCATTAGGAAAGGTTCTTTAAAACTTTGCTTAAAGATATGTAGTCACTAAAACTTTCTTCTAACATTAGCTTTGGCTAAAATATCTATAATTCTGATTAATTGCGTCTCTTGTAAGGATGTTTAACTTGTTCCAAATGTTGAGATACAATATCATCTTTATGTAGTTCTCTTTGACTGTTATAAAAGATGGTATAGTCATAATAAATCTTCTGTTTTTTTCTACTTTTGATTGAATTCAATTTGTTTGCATATAGACGAATTCAAATGTTTCAATCAAAGGGTGTTCCTAGTTCGAGTTTGGTTGATCAAAGCTCATTAGTAGAATTAGCACGACCATTGTGTGATGGGCTTCATTGCATTTTTACAGTGGTTAATATCATCATATTATAATATTTTAAAGAACGAGCACAAATTGTAGAATCCTAGATCAAGTCCAATTTATATTGGTGTCAACATGAATTAACATGTTACATGTTGAAAGTTATTGTTTTTTTTCTTCTTTTCTCATCAAATTTATAAAGATATTTTTGCATGGCATAGTTTTTTATACATTATTGTTTGCTTTTGGTAGGTGTATTAATGAGTATGCATGACTCTTTAAATGGGGGGCATGATATTGAAGTGACTTGCCTAATGCTATTTGGAAAAGTTAGGATTTATATTTAGCCTAGTTGGTAAAGTTAGGATTTATATATATTTATCTTATCTTAGATAAGTTAGGATTTATATTCATCACCTAGTAAAGATTATCTTATATTTGACATTGATGTTTTCTTTATAGGCGAATTTATATTGTGATTTTCTTTAGTATGCAAATGGAATCATCATCATCGACTAATACAGTAGTAGTAAAATTTAGGAAATGTGGTTTGCTATTGTGGGCTAAAGGCCCCATTAAGGACTTCATGGAGTGATCATAATCCTAGTCGGAGATTTTATGGATGCCTCAATTATCCAATGAGAATTTGTTGTTATTTGATTAAAAACTTGTGTTTAAGGTTTATTTAATGAAACTTAATATTTTAGGTTAGGAGATGCAACTTTTTCAAATGGTAAAGTGTACAAACCTGTGAGGAAGCCTCACCATGTTGAGTTGAGGTGTCCTTTTTAAGACAATTCGTTTAAATTTTTTTAGTTTTTGGCTCATGTTGTTGTTTCCTTCTTGCAATTTTGGATCTACTCGGCATAACTCTTTTAGCTAAAGGATATATCACCTCTACACCACTTGAAGGCTAGAAAATTTCACCTCTAATTGGTTGTAATATGTGTTCATACAAACTCATAAATTGACTTCCTATAGCATGAATCTACGAATGTCTCAACCCTTTCTTTTAAGTGATGAATTGCACGAATGTCTCGACAACTACATGTTTGTTGTCTGCCAATCCTCACAGTATGCTTCCTATCACCCTTTAAAACTTCATAAGCACCATCTCCATTCCATAATTCTCCACTGCATTATTTCTTTTTTGTTCTTCTCCAAGTTCTTCATTATAGTTGGTACAATATCTGACTTCCAACCAACTACAAAATGTCTCCTATCTACATGCCTCTTCATCACTACTATTCTAACTGTCTCAAGCATGTTAATCACTGGCCTGTCTCTTAATGTTAGGATCCACCCATTAAAAGTTTCATTCATATTGTTATCAACTATTGGACATTTAGTTTCAAAAGATTAGTAACATCTTGCCCACCTCTCTTTAGGATATTCAAGTAACGTTGAAGCACATCTAGGGCTTATTTTGTCAAGCCTCTTTAGTTGCTCATTGAAATCTTCAATATAGATTGATCATGCATAATTCAAAAACTACTTTCTGAGATCCTTTCCCTTCCAGTTGCCATACCAATTGTAGTATATATGTTTGGCCCACATTCGGTAATCTGCATTCAGTAAAGTCTCCTCTACAGCCCTAACCAATCCCTAAATCAAATTAAGAAGATATTAATTAATATTTCATACAATGATTTCAATTGCAAGTATATTAATTATGGTTTTGGATTTGTTTATGTTTTGACATTTTGAGTTAAACAATACATATTTTGTGATAGCAGTTGATAATGAAATTTAAATGTTCTTATTTTGATATGAAGTTATTAATTTAATTTTGACATATGTCTTTATTTATTTTACAGATAAATGAAAGAAATTTCAAGTAATCCTAATAATTCAGTCACTTCAGGTATAGGAAAATTCGATGATCTAACTTGGGCTCATGTTAGATTAGTTCCTGGAATAAAGAACCATACTATTTGTTTATATTGTAACAAGCATTTGAAAGTAGGAGAAACGCTAGATTAAAGAAGTATTTAGTTGGAATTAAAAGTGGTGTGGAGCCTTGTGAGAAAGCGAGTTATGATGTCAAATGAAAAATGAAGACTTTACTTGAAGAGTATCAGAATAAGAAAGATAGAAAGCAAAGATTGAACTACAAAATTGGTAGTAAAAGTTCTTTTGTTGGTGTTCAAGATAATAGTGGGGATGTTGAAGGTGGTACTATTCCTACCCAACAAGAAGGAAATATTGCACTTGATGCTAGGAAATGAAGAAAATAGGTATCTAATTTTGTTGCACCACAAACAACTCCTAGAGCTTAGCCTTCAATTCATAGTGCCTTACAATCTAGAGAAGCAGCTAGTAATGTGGACATGGCAATGACTAGATTGTAGTTTGATTTAGGGATAGCATTTAATGCTTCCCAATTATTATTATCAGCTTATGGTGGATGCTATTACCTTTTACGATCTAGGATACAAAGCTTATTCAATTGATGACTAGGTAAACTTCTGAGCAGCTCTATTTATGAAATTAAAAACTATTTAGGTGAAAGAAGAATGATTTTGGCTACTTATGAGTATTCAATCATGTGTGATTATTAGACAAATAAAAGTCATGAGCCTATTATTAACTTTTTAGTTTATTTTGCAAAGGAGACAATGTTGTTGAAATCTATTAATGCATATGGCCTTGTTCGGAATACTGATACTCCATTTAAAATATTTGATGAAGTTGTAAATAAAGTTAGGCCGGAAAATATTATTCAATTCATTACTGACAATGATTCCGCTTATAAAGCAGCTGGAAGAAGATTGCAAAGCAAGTATAATTCTTTTTGTTGGACTCCTTAGGTTACATATTGCATTGACCTGATGTTGGAAAATATAGGAGATATTAGACATTTTTCTATTATTAATGAGACTATGCAGAAAGCAAAAAAGGTGACCAAGTTCATCTACAATCGTGAATGGGTCCTGAATTTAATGAGAAATTATTTCACCAATGATAAGAATTTATGTCATCTTACTATTATAAGATTTGCAACTAATTTATTATCACTTTAGTGTTTTATTATGTTGAAGAAAGAGTTGAGAGAAATGTTTACAAGCGATAAGTGGATTGCATCTCAACATGCTAGGCCTAATGTTGGATTGGAAGTTTCCAGATTATACTTAAAGATAATGAATTTTGGTCCCAATGTCAATTTATCATCCGAGTTTGTAAGACTTTAGTGAGGGTACTTCATCTAGTTGATAGTGATGAAAAGACAACAATGAGTTATTTTTATGATGCCATAGAGAGGGCGAAGGAAGCAATCAAGGTCAATATAAAAAATAGGCTTTATTTGTACACGCCTTATCTTACAGTTATCAGTGAAAGATGAAAAAGACAACTTTGCTCCCTATTGTTTGCAACTAGGGCATTTTTGAATCCTAGTCAGACCAAGTTTTATAAAGAAAATTAAAGTTAATAGGAGAATGTTGTTAACTGTTACAACAATCATTGCCATGAGATGATGTAAGATCTTTTAAGCTCACAAATGGAGATTTATAAGGATGCTTTTAGTGATGTTGGGATGCCATGTTCTATTCATCAAAGAGATAAACTTAATCTAGGTATATATTTTTTTCACTTTTGTTACTTGTTGAAAATTAATCATCACTTTATTTTATTTATAATGTTACTTTTATTGTCTTACAACTTACAGATGCTTGGTGGGGCCTATTCGAAAGTGATGTTTCAGAATTGCAAAGGTTGTAATTTGAATTATAAGTCATTGTGTGAGTACAACAAGGTGTGAAAGGAATTAGAACACATTTGAATTCATCCATTCCAAGACAAGGAATAAATTCGAGCACAAAAAATTGAATGACCTGGTCTTGATTCTGTACAATTTAAAGCTTTGGAAAAGGTATATTATTATCATTATTACGTTGGATATAATTTTTTGCAATTTCTTAATGATTTAATTTTATCGTTTACTAGGACTCTTAATAGAACAAATAGTTATGTAGATCCAATTTGCCTTTATCATATCGATCTTGAGGAGCCAAATTTGATAAATAAGAGTAACTTGGGGATAATCTTGGATGAGAAAGTATTAACATGTCATTTGGTGCAATGAATTTGAATGGTGGTGAAGATAAGACTCCTCTCAATGACGTGAAGTTTGTTTTAAATAAGAATTGGGGTCAATGCAATTTGAATGAGTATTTGATGGAATAAAGTTTGAGGTTTTTATTTCTCCTCTTTTTTTAATTTCACTTATATTTGATGTATATGTTAAATTCTATATATGCATTATACAATATAAATATAATTATAAATATTTTTGTTTTAGGTTTCACTTTTAGTTAGTTGTTTCTTCAACAAGAACTCTTGTTGTAAATTATATTATTAGAGAGTCATGTATATTTATTATTCTTTTTATTTGATGCTTTTATGTAATTATTATTTATTATATAATAAAATTGTAATACTTTAAATACTTTGTATTGTTCTTAATTTTATATTTATATGATTATTCAATGGTTTTTTCATATTAATTGTGGTTATTATTTTTATGTGAAGTATGAGGAAGTAATATTAATAAAAATAAATAGATTTTGTTATTTTAAATTTCTATTATTATAATTTTTTAAAATATGATTAATGTAAAATTTTAAATTATACAATATAATATATTGAGAGATTATTTTATAATTTTAAAAATAAGCAGAGACTATTTTATAAATTTAAAAAATTATATAAAATAATATTCGGTATTAATTAATAACGTACTTTATAAAAACCAAATCTGACGTCGACATCAGTGCGAGATTCGTAACATACATTGCTAAAAGTGATAAAAAGAGGCCTAATTTGACTCTTCCTCTCCCTTTGGTCATTTATTATAACGACATAACTGAGAGAGAGAGAGAGCATTGGTCTATGGAGATATTGACTGAGAAATTATTATAATAACTATAGAAGTAGATTAAAAGACAGATGTTCTAGATCTATCAAAGTCGTCTTCAATCCCTTCCAAAATAACTTTTAAAACTTCAATTTTTGTTCTTCATCACACGTCGTGTCCAATCCGTGGCTGCTTTTATCAAATTCTCCTCAAACATGAGTCATTCTCATCGAATTACTGGAATCTATGAGATCTTTGAAGAAGCAAAATTTGATTTATATTTTGACTGACACGTCCCATTGCATTAATCAGAGGGCATTCAAGATGATTGATGGATGAAGACTAAGAAATAATTAATTAAAATTGAAAATATAATAAAAATTTGCAATACAATATAATTAATTCCATTCAAAATTGGTTTGACTAATTCTCATAATAATGTTATTTTAATAAAACAACATCTTTTTCTAGGATTCAAATTGAACTCATGTGAAATAACTTTAATAGATCTCAAGTTGGATTCAAATTAAAAAAACATATTTCAACTTGATAAAAACAAGAGGTTTAAGAATTAAATTAGTAAAACAAGAGATTTAAGGTTTAAAAGTTCAACTGATATTATGACTATTATAAAATCGGTATATAATAAAAATTGAATCAAATTAAATTTGTTTAAATAAGATTAAAGAAGAAGACTGTCTTTCTCCATCAAAAAATTAAAGTTTAATTAAGACAAAAACTATTAAATAAAAATCAACTAGTTTATTTTGCTTTATGAAAATCAATCAATTTATAAAAATTAATCAATTAATTAACTAATTAATTAATTTTTAATAACAAAAATTATTAAAATAAATTAAACTGAAACTTTTTAATAGGTTGAATTAGATTTGGGTCATCAGATTCTATAAGAAAAGGTGCCGAAGCCTAAAGATTCAATTTTTCTCCTTCATTACATGTATCTTGGAGACTTGTTTTATCAATTTCTCCGGAAATACATCATCAAAGACCTCATCGCTACGCAATTTAGTGCTTCACAATAACCTAAACACGTTACCATCTTTTCCAAGAAATATGACGTGTGAATAAAGAGAAACATGACACACAACTTGATTGAATTAAAAGACAAAAAATTTAAATTAATTAAACTTTTTAATCAAGTTTCAATTTAGAAAAATTCACTTGATTTAGCTTGAAATCAATTTAATTAATTCTTAAACAATGATATAAATTAATATTTTATTCGATGATTCAAGTTAAACGTGTATCGAATAATCTAAATCTAATAAAATTTTAGGTCGAGTTTGAGTTAAAAAAAATATAATTATAAGTACATTAGAATAAAAGATTAAAAGTTATCAAATTTAATATTGTAAAAGATAATATAATAATATCAATAACAATAGTCAAAAAAGACTAATAAAGCTATCAAAAGTTATTTTTTACAAAAATAAAGAGAGTTTTTATATGAAATTAAATTTTCAATTCAAGATTCAATGAATCTAAGAAAAAAATTAATTATGTACAGAGAATTTAAATAATGTTGAGATTAATAAAATAATAATTAAATTATTATAATTAATACCTTTATAAATTATAAATTATAAATTATTTGATTGCTTTGCACATTCAACAGCCACCTTAACAAATTCTAATTTCCTCGATCACACAAGCCCTCAGGATTGACCCCTAGAATCCATTCCTTAACACTAACAATCTGGTATTAAGTACCGTTATAAATAGCCGTTCTATCGTTCCGAATCGTATCATATCGATCCGATTGTATCGTTTTCTCTCTTCAAACCTTTATAATGTCGCTTGTTAACGTAAGTACAGCAACACTTATTCGACTCGGGGAAACCAAACCCATCTCATCAGGTAATATTTTGGACATATACGATGATTCCATTACCATAATCAAGTTCTGATCTTAACTCGTACTTCCTTGTGTTTTGCCATTGTCAAAGAACAGATGTTCGTTCTCAAAAGGTGTTGGATCCTAAAGTTGTTCGTAAAGTTGGCATTGTAAGATAGAGATGATCACTAAATAGTCTCATCTCTTCTGGTTCTGCTCATTGAAAATGGTGTTTGATTTGAATCATTTTAACGTGAATGTGTTAGGATGGAGAAAAATCGAGTATGGTAGTGAAGAGAGTGGCGTCGGAGGTTCTTGGGAACGTGAAGCTTTCGGCGTCACCTTATGACACTGCATGGGTGGCCATGGTCCCGTCTCGAGAGGAGAAGAAGAAGAATAAACAATCAGAACCATTGTTCCCGGAATGCTTGGATTGGGTGATGAAACACCAGCAACCTGATGGATCATGGTGCCTTGATCAGGCGCATCCGTTGCTCGTCAAGGACTCTCTCTCCTCCACACTCGCTTGTGTTCTAGCTCTTAACAAGTGGAGTGTCGGAGAACAACTTGTGAACAAGGGTACTCTATATATGTTTGCATGGTGTCGGTCTGACTCAAAATTTAAAAAAAAAAAGGAATATTAAATGGACTAAATATTTTTTGATTTTATTATTTATTTATTTATTTCAGGTCTAGAATTTCTTGAGACTAATTTCTGGGCAGCTACTGATAAAAGACAACTTAAACCTATTGGTTTTGATGTAACATTTGGTGGTATGATCGAGAGTGCTTTAGAAAGGGGACTCAACTTGCCTTTTGATCCAGTACTGATTGAAGGATTATTACGAGAAAGGAACACTCAAATTCAGAGGTCCATTTTACTTATTTATACCTTGCTATATTCTGTTAATTTAATTTTAAAAAAAAGCATAAACGTTAACAAGTGTTTCTTTTAAATAATTAAATATTATGATTTTTTGATAATTTATTCATTTTTTTACATGACTTCTAAATATATACATGTATATATTATTAGTAAAAAAAAGCATAAACATTATTAAGTGTTTATTTTAAATAGTTAAATATTATCATCTTTTGATAATTTATTAAATATATTATAATCTTTAATTTTTACATGACTTCTAAATATATAGATGTATATTATTAGTGAAAAATCTTACTTTAAGGCACCTTATAAAATTTGACAACATTTATAAAATGAAAGTTACCATATATTTAACAAAATGAATTAATGATCCTCATCAGGTACCATATGGATGGAAAAGAAAGGCATTTGGCATATATTTTGGAAGGATTGGGATTGAGAGGAAATTATTATGATTGGGAAATTGTGATGAAACATCAGAAGAGCAATGGGTCACTCTTCAACTCACCATCTGCAACAGCTGCTGCTTTGATCCACAACCATGA
>JAOQMM010000001.1:20075087-20093965 GCA_027563515.1 Erythroxylum platyclados
AACTAATATTTTTTGTGTTTTAACAGTTCCCACAGCATACCCACTAGACATTTACATTCAACTTTGTACTATTGACACTCTTCAAAAGCTAGTTATAGACCGATTTTTCCATGAAGAGATCCAAAATGCAATGGATCATATTTACAGGTACTATTCTTTGCCCTTTTTATTATTTCTCTTCTCTTTTTCTTTTCCTCCGTTAAATTAACCTGCCATTTTTGTTTGGTCTTAAAGATGTTGGATGCAGGGCAGTGAAGAGATATTCTCGGACATCAATTGTCTTGCCATGGGATTCAGGTTGCTTCGGATGAATGGATACGATGTCTCTTCAGGTACCTCTGAACGTTACCGCGATTTGTCGCAATTACTCGCAATCCACGAGGTTTACCTTGTAATCACCTTAATCATTTTGTGACAGACGCATTAGAACAATTCCAGGAAGAGAAACGTTTCTTCAGCACAGTGAGCCTCCAATTTGAGAACGCAGACACAGTCTTAGAGTTATATAAAGCTTCGTTGACAAATATTTACCAAAAAGAACCAATCCTTAATAGGATAAGAGAATGGACACGTTCTTATATGAAGCAGGAACTGCGAAATGGATCGTTTAAGGACAAAAGAATACACCAAGAGGTAGTGCCAATTAGCTTTAGAAACTCAATATGATAAAGAACGCATCTATCTCAGCTTTTAGGATTTCTAATGAGTTTCATCAGGTTGAACATGCTCTGAGGTTCAAATACGATAGTTTGGATCGACTAGAAGGAAGGAGAAATTTGGAATGGCATCAACTTGACAATACTAAACTTCTTAAAACATCTTATAGGTGAGTGAGTGAAGTTTCTTATGTTCTATGCATGATGAAGGGTATGTTCTATTTTTTTTTTATGGGAAAACTTTTTTTGAGTTCTTGTTTCATTTCAGGACTTCAATTGACAACAAATCGTTATTGGAATTGTCTCTTCGAGATTTCAACTTGTGCCAATCCATTTACAGGGAAGAACTCCAGCAACTTGAGAGGTATGCAAAAATTTCCATTGTTTAAAGTATTTGAAAAATCTTTTTATATTTTTTAATTTTTCAGAAAATATATTTTTATAGGGTTTTGGTAAAAAAAAATGATGATAATATACACATGACAATAACATCATATATGTAATATTCAAATATATTATGTTTGTTATTTTTAAAAAAACTTTTTAAATTTTAATATTATAAACAACTTCATAGGTATATAAAAATTTCCATTGTTTGCTCAAAAAAGATATTGAGTTTTCTTTTTTTTTTTAACTTTTAAAAGACCTCTTAATTTTAAAAATATTTGAAAATTTTGTCTTATAGTTTTCAATTTTTCAGAAAAATATATTCTTTTAAACTTTTGTTAAAAATGATAAAAACAAATATGATATAAATATTAGATGTGGATTAATTAAAAATTAACTATATGATAATTCAACTCAACAATGAAATTTGAATTGAATTAATTAGATTTGATTCAAATTAATAATTTAATAGTTTTAAATTATTAATTTTAAGAAATATGTTATGTTGATATATGATTAATTCATATATGATTTTCATATCTTTTTTTTAACCGAACTCTAAAAAAAAGTTTTTCTAAAACTTTGAATATTAAAAAATTCATTTAAATTAAAATTTCTAAAATTTGTTGCATTAAATGAGTGGCTTATTTCTTTTATAGAATGAGAATAACAGAAAGTTTGACTTATATTATGGTTATGGAATCAGATGGGTGGAGGAGAGCAGAATCGGAGAACTAAAATTTGCAAGGCAGAAGCTAACCTACTGCTATATTTCTGTTGCTGCTGTCTTGATCGCACCTGAAGATTCAGAGGCTCGCATATCCATGACCAAGAACTCTGTCATGGCAACTATTATCGACGACTTGTTTGATTTCGCTGGCTCAAAGGAAGAATTGGAGAACATGCTTCAATTGTTTGGAAGGTCTGAGATTGATCTTTTAACCTTTCTCTGTAATCAAATCTGTCTCAGGAACTGGAACTGACCCTTGATCGAGAATCCTTTCTGTTGAATTTCCACAGGTGGCAAGGAGATTCCAGCATCGGTTACTGCTCAAAAATTGTTGAGATATTGTTCTCTGCACTTGAAACCATGATCAATGAGCTTGGCTCCTTAGCTTCTCGTCGACAAGGAAGAGATGTGACACGCCATATGGTCAAAATAGTGGGTGTTCCTTAAAAACATACATACTCTGTTTTCATAATTCCCATGATTCCAGGACAATAACTGAAGTTGAATTTTGATGTGCAGTGGCATGATTTGCTGAGTTCTATGATGAAAGAAGCAGAGTGGGCTAGAGAGAATCGTGTCCCAACATTGGAGGAATACATAGAAACCTCCATTGTTTCATTTGCACTAGGACCTGTTATCCTCGTACCTCTGTTTTCCATTGGACCCGTGTTGTCTGAAGAAGTGCTTGGTTCTGTGGAGTACGATAATCTCTTCCGACATGTCAGCTTAGTTGGTCGACTTCTCAATGACCTTGCCTCTGTTAAGGTAATCACAACACGAAACACCATCGACCACCATTTCCAAGTTTCTCCTAGCTTTTTCTTTCTTCTGTAAACTCAAAAATGAACAATTTTTGCAGAGAGAAGGTGAACAGGGTAAGCTGAACAGTGTAATCCTGAGAATGCTTCAAAAGTCCATGACTGAAGAAGAAGCAGTGAGCGAAACTAAGAGACTGATAGAGAGTCACAGAGTAGAGTTGCTACGAATGGTGTTGGAAACAAAAGACAGTGAAGTCCCAAAAGCTTGCAAGGATTTCATATTGAAGAACAGTCACGTTCTTCACTACTTCTACAACGAGAAGGACGGGTATTCCTGCAACAGTGACAAGCTTAAAGACGAGAAATCTGTTCTCTGGGAACCTGTCACTGTTCCTCAATTTATTAATTAATTTTATTGTTATTTAATTGATTAATAAAAGCATGTTTATTTCCAGTAAATTCATCAGCAAAAGCAGAAGTTAATCGGTATATATATATATATATTTATTAATTGACGATGATAAAAATAATGTATCCGAGATTGGATTGAATATATATTTCATATGATTTTGTGAATTGATGAAAATTTTCGATAATAAGCAAGATTAAATTTAAGAATCCGAATCTTCTGTTTAAAATAATTTAAACATATTCAACTTTATTTAATGTCTAAAATAATATCATTTTAGCTATTGATCATAAGTTTAAAGACTATTTAATTATGTCAAATGACCAAAATGATGTCGATTTAAGCGTCGGATAGAATTATTTTAAACAGAAAATTTAACAAGATAATTGCACTACCAAGATGACTCAGGCATAGTTAACTTAAGGCTCATCAAGCATTTGTTAGTAGTGATGACTCGATCTAAAGTCCAAATTCATTATACTTTGGATCGGGTTTGGACTTGGGATGGTTAATTGGAACAATTTGAACTAATATAAAAATTATATTATTTTTAAAAACTTAACAAATTAAACAATGTTTTTTATGGTATCTTTCTTTCTATTATTTTTTTTAATTTTCTGTTTATGTTTTCAAATTTAATACAAATATTTGTTTAATTGAGTTTTTGGTTTCTACTTTTAGTTTGAGTTTTTTCAGTTTTTAAATAAATAAAAAAGCATAAAAAGTTATTTTTATTTATCTTTTTGTTTTTTCATAATCTAATTTAGATTACATATTAGATAAATTTAAGTTTTATCTAATACGTAATTATTATCAATAATAAAAATATAACTATATAAAAATTAGGAATCAAACAAATTTTTTATTTTTATTTGAAAGAAAACATAAACTAAAAATAACAAACTAAAACTGAAAAACAAAAACATAATCAAACAACTCCTAAAATAAAGATAAAGTCAAATCAAGTTATGATCAAATATAAAGATAATCAAATCAAGTTCGAGAAGACCAACATGATGGATTATCATCTAGATAATAATGTCATTAGACATGAAAATAACATGAAATACTATGTGAAAGTAATAGATTAGAAAGTGAAAACAATTCCTGAAATGGTGGGAAAGTGGCCCAATAACGTGACACTGAAATAGACATCTTCAAATATCAAATAGATGGCTTAAATGGTGTAACTTTCCAGGAAGTCAAGTTGGTGGAAAAGAATGATAATTCTTCAATAAAATAATGAATCAGTAATGAAAAGTGAAATAGTTTAATTTAATTGATCCTTGTTTTATTGCAAGTCCAGACATTTTGACCTTGTTTGTCAATCAGCGGATTATATTAGTTATTAGCTGATTCTATTAGCGATTAACTAATAGCGGATTATATTAGCCGATTTGACCAGCGGATAAAATCAGCTGTTTATTAGAGACGTTTGGTAAAATTAGCTGTTTATGTGTAAAATGACTTATGAAGGCATGACTTTAAAAAAATATTATAAGGAAATGAGTATTATATCTTAGTATTTCTTTCAATATTCTCATAAGAATTTAGATTTTAAATATTTAATTTTACAAAAATTAAGTTTATAACTCTAACAAAATAATAGAACATATAATAATAATGATAATGATGATGATGATGAGAAATCCAAATACAAAATATAACGATTCAAATGAAATTTAACAACATAATTCAAATAGTAAAATATTTAAATTTTAATTAAGAAATTACTTTTCATTATTTGTTAGAGATTAGTTTCTCAATTAATTAAAAACTAACTTCTTAATAAATTATAAAACAATTTTGTAGAATTTTAAAGAAGGTTCATTTTTCATAATTAATAAATAAAAAATATATATCAAAAGTATTATTATCTAGTGTTTTTTGTAATTCTAAAATTGCATGAATCTTTAATTTTGTTGGTAGATCTTGGATTAGCATAATATAGAAAAAATATGAGGCAATTTTGTAATTAACTATGACTAATCCAATCAGTTGATTACTAAACATATTTGCTAGCTATTTGACATGATCAAATCTCTAAAACTTCTCAATTGGCCAAAAAATAATTGATAAGCTATTCACCAAACAAGTCCTTTATTTTGTTGAGAACTTATAGTAAAAAGGTCTTTGTATATTAAAACTAACTAGGTGGTGTTTTTGGTAAATTATTAGTAGTTATCTTTATTAAATAAGAAATATTTTATCTTATAAAAATAATATTTTTTACCCCAATAATTCAAGCAAGCTTTTTTTTATATTACAATTTCTTAATAGAACTATAGATGACAATAGGACGGGTCAAGCTCAAGTTCCGAAAAATGTGTTTGGGTTCAGGCCTAATAGACTCGAAATTAAGCCCAATCAAGATAGATTAATTATATATTTTTATTTTTAAATTTGAAAAATGACATTTTACTTGAAAATTTTTAACTTTAGACTGGGCAAGGTTGGGCAATCCAAATTTAAACCTAACTTGAAATCCAAAATTTTTAAATAAAATAACATTTTTTTAAGCCTGAACTTAATTAAAAATTTGATTAACTCATAAAAGTGTAAGCTAAGAAATATTTCAAAAAACTTTAAAAATTACGAACAAATTTTTAATAATTTAAAAGTTTTAAAATCGTATAAGAGAGTCATATATTTTATTATATATATATATATATATTCTGAAAAAATTATTTTTTAAAAGAATAATTAAAATAAGATCTTCGTATGATTATTATTCATGAATCACCTAGTTGTGTCTGGCATTACTCGCAAGTTTTATAATATAACAAAATAATATAAAAATTATTATTTTTAAAAAATATATTATTGATATTATAAAACCATTATATATCGACAACAACTATTGAAGACTGAAAATAAATTGATCGAAGTATTACATTCAATTTTATGTTAAATTTTAAATTTGAATAATTTTGACGTTCATAATTTTGACATTTCAAAATTAAAAAGTAAAATTATATTTTTATTATTAATTTAATAATAATTGATCATAATATATATATATATATATATCCTTATATACCTAAAAGTTGAATGAAATTATTTTTAACATTCTAACAAGTCATAAATTTTTTTTAAAATAAGTTTGAGTTCAAATTAAAATTTAATTAGATTGAGATTTTTTATTTAACAAATAAGATTTGATTGAATTTAAGATGTCGAGATCAAAACAATAACGTCGACAACACGTTACCATTATTTTAAAGAAATATAATGTATGAATAAAGAGAATCATAGTAGGTAAGTCAAACTTTAACTAAGAGATAAAAATGTTAAATTGATTAGACTTTCAAAATCGAAGTTTAAATTTAGAAAAATTGATTTAATTCAGCCTAAAATTAATTTAATTAACTCTTAAACAATGGTATTTTAATTAAACTATATCATAATTTACTACTGAGTCTAATAAATAATATAATTCGATTTAATTTGACATCATTCTTAAAAAGTTTAAATTTTTTAAATTATAAGTGCATTAGAATAAAGGATTAAAAGTTATTAAATTTAATATTAAAAAATAATATAATAACATGAATAATAATAGTCAAGAAAGACTGATAGAGTGATAATGATCATTTTAAATTTGCTTTCATAAATTATAAATTATTTGATTGCTTTTGTCTGTGGGCCTTTTTGGTTTCCAACTGTCAAAAGCTATCTTAACAAATTCCAATTTAAGTTGACAGGAACACTCAGGATTGACTACTCCTTCCTTTTAAAGATTTTTTAAAGATTTTTCTGGATTTCAAGTCGTAAGTAGTCAGTATTGACTATGGAGCCCTTTGAATCTAAAACCCCAAATTCAAAGCTCCATGGTATATTCATTAATTTTGAGGCGTACGGCGTACCAGACCAAATTACCAAAAGGCAGTAAAGCAGACGGCTGCTTCGACTATAATAAAAACACAACGAAAAGACATGGACGGAATGCAAAAGTCATCTTAAATCACTTCGAAAATGACTTGAAACATCATTTTTCTTCCGTCATACTTGTGTCGAATTCCAATCCAGGGCTTCTTTTTGTCTAATCATAAATTAAACAATTTGACTTTCGTCGACACATCCCGTAATAATTGATGGATTGAATAATTCAAAATCAATTTTAAAATAATATTTTACTAATCAATTTTACTAATACCTGATTAGAGTGAAAGTAAAAGGTCAAAAATAATAAAGGTTGTTTTTATATGAAATTAAATATAAAATTCAAGATTTAATAAATTCAAAAATAAAATAATAACTAAATTCTGTCTTTCGAGAAATATTAGCAAAAACAGAGTTTTTAGTGGGAATGAAAATGTTAATTCATTTGTTAATTTTACTGTTATTTAATTGATTAATAAAGCATGTTTATTTTTTTTAGTGCCTTCCTCTCTTTTAGATTGCTTTGATGATATCTAAAAGTTATCAAGTTATCATAGAACTTATGACCCTTCCAAACCGTGCTCCTAAAGATTACTTCAGCATGTACAATGATTTCTTCTATGTACAAACCTTTTTAATCTGCCTTTCTACTACCATGCCACCTGGCGGAAGCTTAATATAAATTTCTTCCAACCATGCAAAAAGGCATTCTTTAAATCAAATTATTGCAAACGTCAATCTAACTTTGCAATTAGGGACAACAATACTCTAACAATATTGATTTTAGCTACGGAAGAAAATGTCTCTATGTAATCAATCTCATAGGTTTAGGTATACCCTTTTGTCACCAATCTTGCATTGAACCTTTCAACTATGACATTTGCATTGTACTTTATAGTGTAACCCATCAGCATCCAACTGGCTTCTTTCTTGGTGGGCACAATCTCCCAAGTTTTATTTTTTTAGCAAATAGTTCATTTCTTCAGTCATTACAGCTCTCCAACTTGGAACATATAGAGCTTCTCTCATACTGTTAGGAGTAGCTACAACAAATAATTGATCTACAAATGACTTGTTTAATTCTGACAAATTATTATTTGATACATAATGACTTATGAGATATTTATCTCTACTTGAAATTTTAGGTTCATATATAGGCTTAGGAATACCTTTAGTAAGACCTTACGGTAGTTGTTTACTGGTGGCTCAGGGTTAAGAATAGGAACATCTTCAGTAAACGATTAGTGTGGCATAGTAGTGAGAGTCCCAACTTTTACACTTGATGGACCAACATCCTCCTCTTCAATTGTCCCTTCTTGTTCAATATCCTCTAGTTTAATAGCCCATTCTTGCTCTTTTTCATGTTCCAACTGATTATTAGCACCATTATGAACATCATTACTATCTAAAACATGACAGTCACCTTTGCACTCCCCCTAAAGTTCATAATCAAGGGTCTGAATTCCCTTCTGTTACTCCCCATGAAGTTTAGACTTAGAGAAATACATTGTATCTTCATGAAAGACTACATGCATTGTGATGAACATATGTTTAGTTAGAGAATGATAACATTGGTATCCTTTTGGTTTGTCGCATACCTAAGGAAAACACATTACAGGGCTCATGGAGCTAGCTTATTGCATTGATATTTATGGATATGCACAAATGCTACACATTCAAAAACATAAGGAGGCAAATTTGATATTGGTGAAACAACTACATCATTAGCGAGGACTTGAAATGGTGTTTGAAATTCAATAGATGATAATCAATCAAGTTGGTCTACTCGAAGGTCATTCTAGATGCTTGATCCTAGCTCGATTGGACTTTGACTTATACTGACTTGATTTATTGTTATCTTTATTTTCTAGGCTATTTGTTTTCACTTATGTTTTTCTGTTGTGATTTTTAGTTTTAGTTTTTTATTTTTATTGTGATTGAAATTCAATAAGGTGGCAGGAAGTTCAATTAATCAAATATACAGCGGAAGAAATAGTTTCTCCCTAATAAGTTAATGGCATATGAGCTTGAATTAACAAGGCATGGACAACTTTTAGCAAATGTCAATTTTTCCTCTCGGCTATCATATTCTTTTGGGGTGTATCCACCCAAATAGTTTAATTAATAATACCTTGTGCTTCCAAATAATGTTTTAATTCAAAGCTCTGATATTCTCTACCATTATCACTGTGAAGAACTCGAATATGTGCATTGTACTGAGTGAGAATGATCTTATGGAATTTTTGGAACAATAAATTCACTTCACTCTTGGATTTCATTAACCACAACTAAGTCTTCCTCGTCCAATCATCAATAAAAGTAACAAACCAACGAGACTTTCCACAAGTTGAAATTTTGGGTAGACCCCATGCGTCAGAGTGAATAGCCATAAAGTGCAAGGGATGCTTATTTAACACTGATGGAAATGAATTTTGATGACAGATTGCAAGTTTATAAACATCACAACAGAACTCAAGACATCAATCTTTCAAAATAAACTAGGAAATAATTTTTTGAGATACCCAAAAGATGTGTGCCCTAAATGTTGATGCCATAGCTAAAGTTTAGCTTTATTTTTATCCACCTTTGAGTTATCCATGACAAAAACTTGATGTAACTTGTCTAAACTCCTTGACATTAGGTCCAAATAATACAACTTCCCTTTTCTAATACCACAACCAATCATCTTTTTTGTTTAGATTTACTTAAAAAGACAACAGTTAGGCCAAAAGATTACAATGCAAGATAAGGTTGTTGTTATTTGAGAAACAAACAAGAGGTTATAATCCAAGGATGAAACAACCAAAACAGAATCCAAATTTAAAGTATTAATGAGAGCTAAGACCACCCCCCAACAATTGGGGCTTTATCACTATTGGCAGTAGAAACAAATTTTTTTAGGGACTTTGTGAGTTCAATAATTAGTCTAGAATCAAATGTCATATGATTTGTAGCACCAGGATCAATTATCTATGTACTATTAGAAACATGTGCAGAAACATTAGAAGTCTTACCACCATTATCTGTAGTCGCTACTATAGTAGAAGTCTTCTCAACAACATCATCATTGATTTTGGTCTCAACAACAAAAACAATTGGAGTTTTCTTGAAATTCTTCTTTCTGGGTGCTCGATTATGGTCCTACCAATCTGGATATCCTATAAGTTTATAGAAGCAATCTTTAGTATGTCCAGTTTGGTTGCAATGAGTGCATTTATATGTAGAATTTTCACCATCAACAGTTATCTTTGATTTGTGTCCAACTACCATAGCAACACCTTCAAGGTTTCCAAATTCTCCTTTCAATGTTTCACAGCATATTGCCTCTCACCAAATCAATGCATAACATTCTTCCAAATTTGAAATTGGTTCCTTCCTTAAAATCTCTCCACGAACTTGTTCAAAAATATCATCTAAACTTGCTAGGAATATATGCACCTTTAGTCGTTCAATCGACTTTTAGTATGCTTCAATATCTTTAAGATCCTTCATGACAATTTTGTCTCGGAGATCTGGTGCTTGAAAGACTTAAGTTAACTCTCCATAGTATTCAGAGAGAGGTCTTCCACTTTGTTTTGCAGTGAACCATTTTGGTTTAGGACAAACAATTACAATTCATCACTTCTATCATGGAAAGTTTTTGCTAGTGTGCTCCATATGTCATGGGTCATAGGTAATCGTAAGTATCGCTTCATAATCTCTGGACTCATAGACATCGGCAATCATCTTTTAACTTTTTAATTTTCAACATACAACTTCTCACACACATCTTTAGATTCTGTTGGTGGCTTCTTCTTTTTTTTCCATGGACATAGGAGAGTTTCTTCCTTTCGGCAATATGCATCTCCATCAGTTGTGACCAAACTTTATAATTTGATTAAAAAAGAATGTTGCTTGCATTAAAAGCGCCTTCAGATTGAACAAGAATAGGAACAAATTTTTCACTCATCTTCAAAAGATTTTGTAGGCTCTGATACCTAATTTAAAGATGAGAAGAAGAAGAAGAAAGAAAAATAATTCCATTTTAAAAAATAATTTTATCAAAAATTTTTTATTTAAAAGAAAAACTAAAAATACAAAACAAAAAAGAAAACAAAAATTGAAAACTACAATAAAAAATGAAACTAAACGACTCCTAAAATAAAGATGACAGTAGATCAAATGAGTTTAACTCAAAGTCCAATTGAGTGTGATTAAGCATCTAGAATGGCCTTTGAGTAGACCAACTTGATTGATTATCATCTAGACAATAATGTGATTAGACATAACAATAACTGAAATAGTATGCTAAAGAAAGTGAAAATAATAGATTAGAAAGTGAAAATAATTCTTGAAATGGTGGGAAAGTGGTCCAACAATATGACAATAAAATAGACATTCAAATATCAAATTGATGGCTTAAATTGTGTAACTTTCCAGGAAGTCAAGGTAGTAGAAAAAATTGATAATCCTTCAATAACTTAATGAATTTTGGAAGTCTAGACATTATATGTTGTTCATTTGTTCAATGAGTAACGTTGAAAGTTTTGTGAAAGTATTTTGTTGAAAGTATATATATATATATATATATATATATATATAGGAATGGGAATCGTAGCTCCTCCTCCACGTGAAAGATATGCATGCATCCAAAGTCAAGCGTGGTGGCGTCGGAGCTCATAATCTGATATTCTTTAGTATTCCAAGACCATCCTTACTTTGTGTTACCAAATTTGACCTTAAGAGGGAATACTGACACCGATGCTAATATAATATATGCGTTAACACCAATTTGAAGTTTCGTTGGGACGCAAAATTTAAAAAAATCTTATAATATTATCCAACCTAATTCTTACTTAATATAGAGGTTATTTCTGTTAAACTCATATGCATTAATATAATATATCATCTAATTAAAAGAACACAATATGTTTTCGTAATTTAAGTAATTGTTCAAAAATTTAAATCAAGAAAGTTTATTTTTTCAGACTTTTGTAAAAATAGCGATAAGACCTATATAGTACGAGCAATCCACAAGATATAATAATTTAATTCGATTTTAAAATTAATTATAATTAATTAAACATGGTTCAAATTAATAATTTAAAACTAATTTTGATTTTTTTCGATTTCAAGTCATACTAGCTTGATAATGATAATAATAAGAATAATTATATATACTTTAATAATAATAATTGATAATAATTATTATAGACATAATTTTAATGAGAGTTTTTTTTAACATTCTAACGAGTTATAAAGTTTTTTTAAATAAGTTTGAGTTTGAATTAAAATTTAATTATATTGAAATTGTCTAAATAAAAAATTAAGATTTAATTAGAATTAAGTTGTCGAGATCAAAAAGCCGTGGAGCGTGATCGGAAACTTTTTTTAAAAAAATTGATTTTTTTCCATTTTAAGTCATACCTGTATTAAGCCCTTTGAATTTAATACCTAAAATTCAAGCCTCAATTAATTTAAACAGACCAAAATATCAACTTTAGAGAGTAAAGTGATCAAAACAGACGCCTATTTTGACTCTTCTTTTTGTCTCTCTGATGGTAGGGTTTCGTCATTTATTATTATTAATTATTATAATAAGTATAGAAGAAGAATAAAAGAGATGTTCTAGATCTATCAAAGTCATCCTCAATCACTGCCGAAATGACTTTGAAACTTCGTTTCTTGTTCTTCATCATACATGTGTGTCCTGTCCAATCCATGGCTTCCTTGATCAATTTCTCCTGAAACTTGACTGTGTCGTCGATTTCCAAAAATGGTATGTGATATCTTTGAACAAGTACAATTTGGAATATTGATTGACACATCCCATCGGAGGACATTCGTAATGGTTGAGGGATTGAAGACTAAGAAATGGGCCATTGACAGGGTTATTAATTGACAAATTATTTTGGGTTATTTTTGGAGCATATTAGATGGATTTTATTCTGATTGTGATATTTTTCTATTGTTTTTGAAGTTAGGAGATGTGAAACTATTTTGAAGAAAAAAAGTTAAAATTGGCTAAATTAGAGAAGAATTGTATAAGAAATTTAAGAAGCTAAATGACAAGGTAGCCATGAGTGATTAAGATAATTTAAAAGATGAATATAACTTTTAAAAATTAGATTGAAAATTAAATTGATAAAATAATAATTTTAAAGTTTAAATTAGATTGTTATAAACTTGGTGCATAATAAATATTGAATGAAAATGAAAATTTTGAAATAAGGATAAAGAAATATTTTGTCTTTAATTAAGGAAAATTTTGTTAAATAAAAATCCATTAGTTTATTATAATTTATAAAAATCAATTAATTTATATAAATTAATTAATTTTTAATAATAAAAATTATTAAAATAAATTAAACCAAAACTTTAATAGGTTTAATTAGTTTTATGTCATCACAATCAAATCGATGAAAGGATATCATATTTAACTATTCAAGTAGAACTCATGTTGAATAATTGAGTCCAATAAATTCTCACGTTAAATTTGAATAAATAAATATAATTCGATTTAATTTGATCTCATTGTCAAAAAGTTTAATTTTTTTATTGGCAGAAAAAGTTATTAAATTTAATATTATAAAAATAATATAATAATATCAACTTGCTTTCATAAATTATAAATTATTTGATTGCCTTTGTACGTGGGCCTTTTTGGTTTCCAGCTGTCAACAGCTATCTTAACAAATTCCAATTTCAAGTTGACAACAACACTCACGATTGACCTCTCCAATTCAATCCATAGTACCAACAATACGTGCTTTAATTTTTAAAAATTAGATCAATAGGTGAAATAAGAAATTTAAATTTTAAAAATTAAATTACTATTAAATTATTATAAAATTAGTAAATACTAATAATTAAATAAAATTAAAAATTATAATTATAATTTCACAAAGAGACTGCTTTATTTATCGAAAAATTTAAAATAAAAATAAAACTAAGATTATTAAATAAAAATTAATTTTTTGTTTCAACTTTTAACTTTTTAGGTAGATTTATTTTGATAATATTTATTGTTAATAATTGATTAATTAATCTATAAACTTAATTAATCAATTTTTATAAACTAAAATAATAATAATAATATATATATCATTGTGCCTAAAAGTTGAATGACGTTTTTTTAGTATTTTAAGGAGTTATCTAATTTTTAAAAATGATTTCGAGTTTAAAATAAAATATAGTTAGATTGAATTAAGATTTAATTGAATTTAAATTATCGAGATTAAAAAAAATTTGCGAAGCTTGACCGAAACCTTTTTCAAAGATCTTTTTCGATTTGATCATGTCGTACTTGGTATTTAGCCCTTTGAATCAGAAATCCAAAATTCAAAACTCCATTAGTTCAAGACATTTTCATTAATTCTGACGCCAAGTACGAAGTACCAAAAGTGGTAAAGCAGACGCCCACTTTGACTCTTCTGAACCTTACCACGTACCGCAAAGACAGGACACCTGGAAAATGACTTGAAACATCATTCTTTCATTCATCGCATTTGTGCCCAATCCATGGCTTCTTCTTGTCTATTTCTGCTACCAATGACAAATTTTCACAATAGAATTCAAGAAAATATTGAAATTTTGACTTTCAAAATCAATTT
Organism: Erythroxylum platyclados; assembly: GCA_027563515.1. Classification (NCBI taxonomy): domain Eukaryota; kingdom Viridiplantae; phylum Streptophyta; class Magnoliopsida; order Malpighiales; family Erythroxylaceae; genus Erythroxylum; species Erythroxylum platyclados. The sequence goes on from JAOQMM010000001.1 coordinate 20,089,502, forward strand.
AACTCATTCTTAAAATGATATCTTATTCAAATTAAACTCAAATAACTTAAGTTTAATAGAATCTAAAATTGAATTCAGACTAAAACTAAGATTAGATTAATACCTTCACACTACAAACCACGTGAAAAATAAATAATTAGAACAAATCACTTATTCATCATAATCACGTAACTAAAAGATAAGGACAAAATGCAAAAGCCATCTTAAATCACTTCGAAAACGACTTTAAACATCATTTTTTTCCTCCATCAGAATAATTGATGGATTGAAGATTAAGAAGTTATTTAATCTTAATTACCTCCATTCAAAATCAATTTAACTAATTCTTAAAATGATTCATTATCATTTTTAAAAAAGAGATACAACAATTATTTAACTTCCGTCCATATTTAGAAAATCTATACTTATAAATGAATTGAAGTAAAAGTAAAAGGTCAAAAGTTAATTTTTACAAAAATAAAGATAGTTTTTATATAAAATTAAATTTAAAATTCAAGATTCAACGGAAGAAAATTATTTAATAATATAAAAAGATAATTTAAATAATATCGAGGTTAATAAAATAATAATTAATTAATATTTTTAAAAGTACCTTTACAAATTATAAATTATTTGATTGCTTTACACGTGGGTCTTTATAAAAACCGCTTGTTTTTGTTTTGTTTGCACATTTGACAGCCACGTTAACAAATTCCAATTTTAATATTGCTCAAACAAGCCCTCAGGATTGACCCCTCGAATTCAATCATTACACTAACAATCTGTGCTTTCACTGCCTTTATAAATATCTGTACGATCATAACGATCAGATTGTATCTTTGTCTCACTTCAACTTTTCTAATGTTGCTTGTTAACAGAACTTCAGTAACACCTTTCCAACACGGTGAAGCCAAACCCATCTCATCAGGTAAGATTTTGGACATAAACGATGATTCCATTACAATAATCGAGTTTGTGATTTTGGATTCCACAACCACAATCAAGTTTGTGATCCTAACTCGTACTTCCTTGTGTTTTTCCATTGTCAAAGAACAGGTGTTCGTTCTCAAATGCTATTGGATCCTCACGCTATTCGTAAAGTTGGCTCTGTAAGATACACATCACTATATAGTCTGATATCTTCTGGTTCTGCTCAATGAAAATGATGCTTGATTTGAATCATTTTGACGTGATATGTGTTAGGATGGAGAAAAGTCGAGTATGGTAGTGAAGAGAGTGGCGTTGGAGGTTCTGGGGAACGTGAAGCTGTCGGCGTCACCGTATGACACTGCATGGGTGGCCATGGTCCCGTCTCGAGAGGAGAAGAAGAAGCAATCAGAACCGTTGTTCCCGCAAAGCTTGGATTGGGTGATGAAACACCAGCAACCTGATGGATCATGGTGCCTTGATCATGAACATCCATTGCTCGTCAAGAACTCTCTGTCCTCCACACTCGCTTGTCTTCTTGCTCTAAACAAGTGGAGTGTCGGAGAACAACTTGTGAACAAGGGTATAATGTTTGAAAGCTGTGGGGTCTAACTTAAATTAAATTACGTTAAAACTTATTACATAAAAAAAGAATATTAAATATTTTTGAGATTTTATTTATTTATTTATTCAGGTTTAGAGTTTCTAGAGACCAATTATTGGGCAGCTACTGATACAAGACAACTTAGGCCTATTGGTTTTGATATAACATTTGGTGGTATGATCGAAAGTGCGTTAGAAAGGGGACTCAACTTGCCGTTCGATTCAGTTCTGATTCAAGGACTATTACAAGAAAGGAACAGTCAAATTCAGAGGTTTTTATTTTTATCATTTATCTATCCCTATAGGTGTTTATTTTAAATAGTTAATTATTATAATCTTCTGATATTTATTTAAATATATTTTAATCTTTATTTTGTCTATAATAAATTATGAACCTAATTATTTTTTATGATAAGAATGATTATTAATAATTTTAGTTCTCGATTTTTAATCTCTTAAAAAATAGAAAATAATTCCTTGTTAGATGCCTTTCAATTTTTATTGAAATTGCACCGAGTTATTTTAAATGTCAAATTTTCAACCATTACATTTTAAAAAATAGTTTTATCAAAGTTAAAATTTATCAATAATATACATAATAATTCATTTTATATACATTCCCAATATTTAGTGTTATAAAATGAAAGTTTCGATATATTTAGCATTTTTAATAATTAATTTTTCTAAAAATTAAACGATTGATAAACTAAAAACAAAATCAATTAATGAACATCATCAGGTTTCGTATGGAAGGAAAAGAAAGGCATTTGGCATATCTTTTGGAAGGATTGGGATTGAGAGGAAATTATTATGACTGGGAAATGGTAATGAAACATCAGAAGAGCAATGGGTCACTCTTCAACTCACCGTCTGCAACAGCTGCTGCTTTGATCCACAACCATGATCATGAATGCTACGATTATCTTAAATCTGTTTTGGACAGATCTCAGAACACAGGTATGTATGTAGTATGGAGATTTTTTAATTTTGTTTTGATTGGATTGATAGAAACTAATATTTTTTGTGTTTTGACAGTTCCCACAGCATACCCACTAGACATTTACATTCAACTTTGTACTATTGACACTCTTCAAAAGCTAGGGATAGACCGATTTTTCCATCAAGAAATCCAAAGTGCTATGGCTCATATTTACAGGTGCCATTCTTTAACCTTTTATTATTTCTCCTTTTTTTTTTCTTTTCCTCCATTAAATTAACCTGCCATTTTTGTTTGGTCTTAAGACGTTGGCTGCAGGGCAGTGAAGAGATATTCTCAGATATTAATTGTCTTTCCATGGGATTCAGGTTGCTTCGGATGAATGGATATGATATCTCTTCAGGTAACTTTATCACGATTTGCAGTAATTACTCGTAATCCACCAAGTTTAGCTTGTAATCGCCTTAATCATTTTGTGACAGACGCATTAGAACAATTTCAGGAAGAGAAACGTTTCTTCAGCACAGTGAGTTTGCAATTTGAGAACACAGACACAGTCCTGGAGTTATATAAAGCTTCGTTGACCAATATTTACCAGAAAGAACCGATCCTTGATAGGATAAGAGAATGGACACGTTCCTATCTGGAGCAGGAACTGCGAAATGGATTGTTCCAGGACAAAAGAATACATGAAGAGGTAGGGCCAATTAGTTTTAGAAACTCAAATTTGATAAATAATGCATCTGTCTCAGCTTTTAGGATTTTTTATGAGTTTCTTCAGGTTGAACATGCTCTGAGGTTCAGATACGATAGTTTGGACCGACTAGAAGGAAGGAGAAACTTGGAATGGCATCAACTTGACAATACTAAACTTCTTAAAGCATCATATAGGTGAGTGAGTAAAGTTTCTTATATTCTATTATGCATGATCAAGGGTATGTTCTAGTTTTTCTTGAATTTTTGAGTTCGTGTCATTGCAGGACTCCAATCGACAACAAATCGTTCTTGGAATTGTCTCTCCAAGATTTCAACCTTTGCCAATCCATATACAGGGAAGAACTCAACCAACTTGAGAGGTATACAAAAATCTCCATTGTTAAAAGTATTTGGAAACTTTTTTATAGTTTTAAATTTTTCTTAAAAATATATTTTTATAGATTTTGGTAAAAAAAATGATAACAAAATAGATGGGACAAGAATATCACAAATGGATCATTCAAATGTAGCTCTAAACTCTTACATTTTTATTAATAATTTTAAATTATTAATTTCAGTCTAATTTAATTAGTTTGGATCAAGTTTAGGAATTGAATTGGGTTGATATAGTATTAGTCAATATATGATATTTATATTTCATGTTTTTTATAAAAAAACTTTTAAAAGGCTTATAATTTATTAATTATTTTAAATTATTAAATTCAATCAGGTTTAATTTTGAAATTTTAAAAATTCATTTAAAATTAAATTTTTTAAAATTTATTACTCTAAATAAGTGGCTTATTTCTTTTAGAGAATCAGAATAACAGAAAGTTGACTTATATTCTGGTTATGGAATCAGATGGGTGGAGGAGAGCAGAATCGGAGAACTAAAATTTGCCAGGCAGAAGCTAACCTACTGCTATATTTCTGTTGCTGCGGTCTTGATCGCACCTGAAGACTCAGAGGCTCGCATATCCATGACCAAGAACTCTGTCATGGCAACTATTATCGACGACTTGTTTGATTTCGCTGGTTCAAAGGAAGAATTGGAGAACATGCTCAAATTGTTTGGAAGGTCTGAGATTGATCATTTTACCTTTCTCTGTAGTCAAATCTGTGTCACGAATTGGAACAGACCCGTGATCGAGAAACCTTTCTGTTGAATTTTCACAGGTGGCAAGGAGATTTCAGCATTGGTTACTGCTCAAAAACTGTTGAGATATTGTTCTCTGCACTTGAAACCATGATCAATGAGCTTGGCTCCCTAGCTTCTCGTCGACAAGGAAGAGATGTGACACACCATATGGTCAAAATAGTGG
>JAOQMM010000001.1:20101900-20112428 GCA_027563515.1 Erythroxylum platyclados
GATTGATTAATGGAAGTATGACAGAAGAAGAATCCATTGAAGAGACCAGAAGATTGATCGAGAGTTACAGGAGAGAGCTGCTGAGAATGGTGTTGCAGAGAGAAGGAAGTGTGATTCCAAAAGCTTGTAAGGAACTGTTCTGGAGGGTGAGTCACGTACTCCATTACTTCTACAAAGATAAAGACGGATACTCATGCCCACTTGAGAAGCTTAAAGATGAGAAAGCTGTTTTGTGGGAACCAATTAGTAATCTTGCATTGTTGAATTTGAATTAGCCATTTCCATATCTATTTGAAACAGCTTTCATCTAATTATGTAAAGACTACGTATCCAAATACTTTCATACTTTTATTTTACTGAAAAAAGGGTCATGTCTCATAAAAGTTATCAATAAAGGAAGTGCATGCTTCTGTTCTGACAACTTGTGGAATTGTGAATTATAGTTTCCAATCCTCTTTCACACGATTTTGCACTCTCTTTTTATCAACTTTCACGAGCCCTTTCCTTTGAGCAAGCAACTTGCTTTCAATGCAAGAATGGGCCCAAATCATAATGCTTTTTGGTCTCTTGTGGGTTTTATTACTTTCACTACTACCACTCCCTGGGACCATACTATACTTATTGTGGTGAAGTCATGAAGACTTTTTGTTCCACGCTTGTTCATTAAACTCACACTTTTTATGATTTGAATATTCCTCCTTTTTATTTTTTAAATTTTTTTTATTTACTAATTATAGCATTATAATTAGAAATAGAAAAAAAATTTTACGTTTATTTTTATATTTAATCGAATTTAAATTGAACCTGAATTTTAAGTCGCCCAAATTCGATTGACTTCGAGCCTACTGAGTTTGAACTGGGCCAAAATCAACTATAAAGACCGCCCATTGCCACCTCAGGACTAGACTGTGATGTTGGTCCTCCATCTCTTGGATCTTACATCAAATTCATCAGCAGCCACTATTTAGTATTTACCTAACAATAAACACACACACAGACATCATATTTATATCAGATCAAGGTCATCCGCAAACTTCACTCTCCTGTCTTTGTTCCTTCTCTCTCGGAGCCTTTTGCTTACTAACTACACACAAACATGGCCAATCCACGCACTCTCTTGCTTCTCTTCCTCCTACATCTCCTCGTACCTCCATGTCCATCACACTTAACTATTAGCAGACCTGACCTTGCTGCTCTTGCCTCCTTAAAGAACAGCCTCACTGACATTACCGGCACGCACTTCTTCTCTACCTGGAACTTCTCTTCCTCCCACGACCCTTGTTCCAGTTTCTCCGGCGTCACTTGCTCTTTCAACCGAGTCACCACCCTCACTCTCGGCACCGGCCTCTCCGGCTCTCCCGGACTCTCTGGCTCACTGTCTCCTTCCATCTCTGACCTTGGACAGTTAACCCAACTCATTCTCTACCCCGGCTTCGTCACCGGACCAATCCCTCCTCAACTGGGTCTACTCAGTAACCTTCGAGTTCTCTCCCTAACCAACAACCGGCTTACAGGTCCGATACCCGCATCATTATCGTCTCTCAGAAAGCTACACACTTTGGATCTAAGCAACAACCAGCTCACTGGGTCCATCCCTCCGTCCATCTTCTCGCTTCCGGAGCTTAAAGTTCTAATCTTGGCGTCGAATTCGCTCTCAGGTAAGCTGCCGTGGAGGTTGTCGGTGGAGCTGCTACACCTGGACTTGAGGAGCAACAAGTTGACGGGAGGATTACCGTTGGAGTTACCGTCATCGATCCGTTACTTGTCGGTGTCCAACAACAATATGTGGGGTCCACTCAACGGACTCTTGTCGCTATCATCAGGGTCAGGAGTCTCCGAGTTAGTGTACCTCGACTTGAGCATGAACCAGTTCAGTGGGACCATCCCTAACTCGCTCTTCAATCCCACACTCACTTCACTCTTCTTGCAACGGAACAATCTTTCCGGTGGCCTCCCCACTTCACCGTCCCCGGTGGCTTACGGCGAGGGGTCCATCGTGGACTTGAGCCATAACTTGATCAGGGGGGGAATAACGCCGGCTTTGGCTAGGGTGGAGTCTCTGTTCTTGAACAACAACCATCTGATAGGGAATGTGCCGCCGGAGTACGTCGAGAGTGTGTGCCGAGGAAGCACGAGAACACTCTACTTGCAGCATAATTTTATAACTGGGTTTCCATTGGAAGACGGGTTGAGCTTGCCGGCAACCGTGGCGCTGTGCTTGTCCTATAATTGTATGGTACCCTCCGTCGGGCTCGCCGGCTGCCCTGCTAGCGGCGGAGGGAGCTCGAGGCCGGCGTCGCAGTGCATGGTGTTCAACAATGAAAGCACCGTTCATTAGCATTTGTTTATGGTCCGTATATATAGGTTTAGTTCTTTATAATATTACAATGTATACTGTCCTCATTTCTTAATATTAAACTCCAAAATTAGTGATGTTGTGAGCTTTAACTAATAATTGTCGTTTGTTTTGGAATTTAATGTAATGATTTATTTATTAATTATTATATTTGGAATTAAAGATAATAATTAATAAATATTACTAATAAATTTAATAATTATCATATAACTAATCCTCCTATTCGATTCAATGAGTATTTAGAATTAAAGATAATTTTGTCGGTTAACAAATTAAATATAAGTTAATTAAAATTAAACTTAAGTTCAAATTGAGGAAGAGATTACTTAAACAAACAATAACAACTGTTAAAAATAATCCTGCGGAGACACGAGCTTTAAGAAGAGATTACTTAATTTAATTTAAATTAATTTAAATAAAATAATATTATTATATTAAAAATAATTAAATAAAATTATTTTAATTAAGTTGAGCTAATTTGAAAAAAATTTTAGATGGGGGCGGGATCGGTATAAAAGGTATAACTAGTAAATTCAATTCTCATGGTTTTAGTACTATCAACTGAATTTTGGTAATGGCCTCCTTAATCAGGCCCATCTTGAAGTTTAGGTTCAGAACCCAACATCAGTTGGTCCAACAAGAGATAGAGAGAGCAGAACGACGAAGCCGAAGAAATCGGAAAAAGGCAACGCAAAAAGCTTTGATTGCTGCTGAGTAATGCGAAGGTTGCAGATTCAATTATGGAGATGGAGCAACTACTGAGTATGGGTTTTCCCAACGAATTGGCCGCTCAAGCTTTGGCGGCCACCGGAGGCAAGTCCACCCTCAAAGCAACCGAATGGATTCTCTCCCATAAATCTCCGTCATCTTCCAATTCGAATCCTGCCACTCCCTCTCCGAACCAGCCAAAGCTCGATAGGTTCTTCATTTTTCAATCTAAGCCCAATCCCGCCTCTCCCAGTTCCCCGCCGCCTCCGGCCAATCCTACTCAACAACCGCAGCTGAGTCAAGCCGTCGTGCACGAGAAGGACGGAGAAGAAAATGTTGAACAGTGTGCATCACCGGTCGCTAAGCGGCCCAGATTAGTACCACCTGCTCGCTCTCTCCACAACCCCTTATCGGAGCGGATGCGACCTCGGACAGTCGATGATGTCGTCGGCCAAGACCATCTTTTGGGTCAGAACTCTGTTCTCCGTTCTGCTATCAACTGTAATCGTCTCCCTTCCATTGTTCTCTGGGGTCCTCCTGGGACAGGTAAGACCACCATCGCTAAGGCCATTGTTAATTCCACTCAGGATGCAACTGGGTTGGGGTCTTTGCGTCTCTATCGTTTTGTTTTGTTGTCTGCTGTGACTTCTGGTGTTAAGGATGTTAGGGATTCGGTGGACGAAGCTAGGAAGATGAAAGCCAAGAATGGGAAAAGGACAGTCTTGTTTGTTGATGAGGTTCATAGGTTCAATAAGTCTCAGCAAGATACTTTCTTGCCTTTTATTGAAGATGGTAGTATTGTGTTTATGGGTGCTACCACGGAGAACCCTTCGTTTCATTTGATTACCCCCCTCCTGTCCCGGTGCAGAGTGCTTACTCTCAACCCTTTGAAGCCTCAGCATGTTCGCACGATTTTAGAACGGGCAATACATGATGTTGTGAATGGTCTGGCTGGAAGCTTTGGAACAGATATTCAAGTTACTGATGATGCTATCGAGTTTTTATGTTCGAATTGCGATGGAGATGCTCGTGTGGCATTGAATGCCTTGGAATTATCTGCCACTACTGCATCTGCCCGTGCGAACTCTGAGACTAATTGTAATTCGAATATTGTTGTTGCTTTGGATGATGCTAAGGAAGCATTTCAATGCAAGCATCTTGCTTATGACAAAGCTGGGGAAGAGCATTACAATCTCATTAGCGCACTTCACAAGTCTATGAGAGGAGGCGATGCTGATGCATCCATTTACTGGTTGGTAAGAATGTTAGAAGGTGGAGAACAGCCTCTTTATATTGCAAGGCGTTTGATAAGGTTTGCGAGTGAGGATGTTGGTTTGGCTGATCCGTCTGCTCTTAACCAGGCTGTTGCTTGCTACCAAGCTTGCCATTTCTTGGGCATGCCCGAGTGCAATGTCATTCTTGCTCAGTGTGTAGCTTATTTGGCTCTGGCTCCTAAGTCAATTGCCGTATATCGTGCAATCGGGGCTGCACAGAAGGTAGTTAAGGAATCAGTTGGACAAAACGAGGGAGTGCCTCTCCATCTCAGAAACGCACCTACCAGGCTAATGAAGGAACTTGGATACGGGAAGGGCTATGTCTACACTCCGGACAACCCCTCTGCAATGCAAAGCTATTTGCCACCATCACTTGAAGGCTACAAGTTCCTTGATTGGCCACCTGGTAATGCCGATGATGAATGAGAATCTTTTGATTCCTTCTGGATTAGGACCTGCTAACTAAAACTTGTAGTTTTTGCCTTCTGCTGGTGTTTTAATCTGTTTTGATCGAAGGTTAATGAGCCAATTTGGTACTTACTCCATTTTGTATTTGGAGTAGAAGAAATTCACTGCCCTAGGTGCTCCTAAACTATTGCGAAGTTACAGCTTAAAGCTAGTCCGTTTCATGCTGTAATATACACTGTAGGTCTTGTTTACGAAAGGTGATTAGGAAAAGTGCTTCTATACCGTTGTTATGAACTGAAACAAATGAAATTCCATCTGGGATCGATTCATCATGAAAAACCTGAACTTTCTGCGGCCAATGTAATGTCGCCTAAAATGGTCACCATGGATGACTGTTTCGTGCCGTCTAGCCATGTATATGCTAGCTCATGTGCATGCCTGTGAATCAATTCAAACTCAGCCTCCATTATCCTAAGTAAAGGAAAAACCTGAAAGTACAAGACACTTGCATAGATTGAGAAAAGCAGGATCAGGAAACATTTCAGCAGGAAAAGCCACGGACGGTGAGGAGCTCTAACCAGGTAGTCAAATGGCATCTCTCATCACACATCTTAACCCTTCAATTTACCTTGAAGAAACATTAAGTTAAATCTTGTTGTCATACGATTGACAAAGAAAAAACTAAACCCAACCGGGCATTCTTCGACCCTTTTGTCCAAAACTATAGTTTGTTGGGTTCGGTAACTATAATGACAGGTCTGGCTCATATTTATCCAAATGTTGAAAAGATCGAAACTTGGAAATTCGACTAACCGATCCATTAACATAAAAGCAGCTACTAGTTAATTGTCGCGACTCTTTTGACTTGAATTGCACAAAATGGAATTCGAGGACGTCAGAGTACAGGGCCTATCAGAATCCAACATAACAGAGGTCCCTTCTCAATATATCCAGCCACCTGAGAATCGACCCAGATCGAAGTTCGTCATTTCAGGGTCTTTGGAGAAGGCTAATGGACAAGACGATGCCCATCTGCGAATTCCAGTGATTGACCTGTTCGGTTTCGACGCAGAGCAGAGGGAATCTGTACGTGAGGCAATCGGCGAGGCTTGCAGACTATGGGGTGCGTTCTATGTGACCAACCACGGAGTGGCTTTGGAACTATTGGATCAGATCAGAAGTGTGGGTCGCAGCTTCTTCGAGGACTGTTCCATCGACGAGAAGCTCAGGTACGCTTGCGATCCAAACTCCGCCGCCTCTCAAGGATACGGAAGCAAGATGCTTACTCCTAGTCCTCAACAAAACGAAACTGTTGTCTTGGACTGGAGGGACTACTTCGACCACCATACCCTTCCTATGTCTCGTCGAGACCCTTCTCGTTGGCCTCACTTCCCTGCCAATTACAGGTGCATATTGATTAATCCACTTGTTCATCTCTTCATAGAAACAAAATTAAGAGGGAACTTAGGTGATATTTGTTTAGAAGGTAATGGAATGGAGCTGATTTGAGGGTGGAATAGAAAATGCCATGAGAATTTTAATGGAGATTGATATAATATAGATGCCATTACACTGTACCAAGCACCAAAAATATTGAAAGATAAGATTTGACAGTGGTGTCTTTTTGGCAGGGAAGTTGTATCACAGTATAGTGATCAGATGAAGGTGTTAGCTGAGAAGCTGTTAGGGCTGATATCTGAAAGTATGGAACTGCCAACATCTAGCATTCAGGAAGCTGTTGGGGACTTCTATCAGAATATAACCATTAGCTATTACCCTCCTTGTCCTCAGCCTGATCTTACTCTTGGTCTCCAGTCTCATTCTGATATGGGTGCCATCACTTTATTGATTCAAGACGATGTTCCGGGACTTCAGGTTCTCAAAGACTCCAACTGGATCACTGTCCCTCCTCGTCCTCTCGCAATTCTTGTTCTTCTTGCTGACCAAACTGAGGTTTTTGTTCTTTTCTCCCCTCTCTCTCAAAACACTTGTTTTCCAGTTAAAGTTGGTTTGCATTCTGGTCTCATTATTTGACTTAAGTGCTTTATCCTGCCAGTTTCTGTTTTTATTTATCTAGTGTTGGAAGAATAGTAATGTCAACTCAAGCCTGTGTCATTATACAAATGCCAATATCAATTCCTAATCATCATTTGTTTGTCTATGACTTCTGATGATAGAGTATCATCATGGTCAATGATATTGTTTTTTGTTTTTTGTTTTCTTTTTCATTTCTCACTATTTGTTTCGGTTGTTCAGCCAGAACTTTCTTTGTTCTGTGTCTTTACTCCTCCATGCCACTTATACTGTTCTCGACTTGGTATTCCAATACGGTAGTCTCAAACTTCAATGAAGTTTATCGTAATGATTGAAATGCAAATATCATTTCCTGCATGACTGTGGACAACATGATTGTTGTTTTCGGCACTGGAGATCACATTATGATAGATTTATTCTTTTACTTATGTGAGCCTTTGCTTTTAAACAGCTCAATCTGTATCTAAGCCATACTGCCAGCATCAAAATGACATAAAACCCTTTTCTCATACGAGAATTCGTAAAGCTTTGAGCCTGTGATTTGCATCCCATTTAATTAGGCCTGTGTTTGAACTGCTTAACTGGATCCTGAGAGTGCTTCCTTCTCTTCTGGAGATCTAAGGCCTGATGTACCAATGTCAGTTTGTGACTCAAATTACATTGGTTATTATATCATTCTTTTAAGCTCCAAGTCTCTTCTTGTAGAACTAATCCGAAGATAGGAGCTATTACATGCAGGAACTTTTATGTGGTTTGTAATCTGTTATTATGCCGGAATAAGTGAAGGACAATATGTCATCTTTTCACATATTTTCTTCCTGTGACTATGCGTGAATACATTTCGTCCAAAGCAAGTGTTTTGTATGAACATCAAAAATTTTGTCTGGGAAGGAAAATCCTTCAAACTAGTAGCGATCATGGTTTACCGACTCCAGCAAATATGTCATCTGCTGCAAGTTCCCTCAGCTGATCACCTATGAGAACTGTTATCTACACTACTTTGACACTTATCATAACTTAGGCCTTACCTGTTTTTTTCTGCAGATTATTACAAATGGTATATGCAGAAGTTGTGAACACCGAGCAATAACGAACTCTAGGAGAGCGCGACTCTCAGTTGCGACGTTTCATGATCCAGCCAAGACAGTGAAAGTGTCTCCTGCTCTGGAACTTGTGAGCGAGTCATCTCCTGCTAGGTATGGTGAAGTTGGTTATGGAGACTACGTTTCTTCATGGTATACCAAAGGCCCCGATGGAAAACGAAACATAGATGCACTTCGAATCAGCTCCTAGATAAGGTTGTTTCCTTAAAAGAACAATCTGATTAAACTAGTTTTGTTACGTATCATGTTCTGTCATGACAATTTGGATTCATTAACTTTATCCTGATTGAGCTATACTTTCATGGAGTCAAACCTTTTACACTGCTTGCTTCTTTTAACTTTGCTAAGTTTTTTTGTGTGATGAAGCAAGAATGATAATGGGTAGAAATGGACTCAAATCCCTTAATATTCGAGCCTAAATTTGAGCCCAAACTTGATTTTATATTATTGGTTTCAGTTTGATCTGAAACTTAATCAAGTCTTGAAAATGCTAGTTTGAGTTTAACTGGGTTTGAAAGGCCCAAGTTCGTTTGACAAGAAGTGAGGAAAAAAACCTTGGTTTAGGTCATATTCAAGCCAAGATGATACTAGTGAGTCTGAAGTTTGATTCAACTAAAATATTTTTTTTAGTGTCTTACCAAAGAACTAATGACAAAATTAGTTCGGCCGGAATTCAACAAACTTGATTGAAGTCTATTGAGTTTCGGTTGGGTTTTTTTTTTTTTTAATTTCAAGTTTTAAGTTAGGCTTGAGTTTAAGTTATTCTGACTCAGTCCAGCTTGAAGTTTGAACTTTTCACATAATATAATGTCATCTTTTATTTTTAAAAATAAAAATAAATTTAAGTTTGAATCCGATTCAATTTATTGTCATCATTACCCAAAAGTCAAAATTAAAATTAGTTAAATTAACTTTTATCCATTGACTATAATTAAAAAAAGTTAAATTTGGCCTTTTTTTTTTGAAACACTAATAAGCAAGAAGGAATTTTTTATTATCATTCACAACTAATTCAATTAGATAAATAAATTAAAATTTTTCTTTATTTAAAATATGCTATTGATTTACATGATTGATTTGCAAGTCATTACATGTGTTCATTTAGGTTTTGACCATATGTAAGATTCTTTCCAATTTAATATTTTATGTGTTAGTTGTTTATGGTTCAAACATCAACTTCTAACAATGGAATAATAGATATTTTTTAATATTAAATTTAAAAACTTTTTTTTCAAATGATTATGCATATATACTTAATATTAAACAGAAGACATTCAAATCTAACCAAAACCTTAAAAAATAATGTTTTATTCTAATTAAAAAAAGGAATAAGTTAATAAAAGTTAAGTTTAGCATTGACTCGAGCCTATCTTGAAATTCAATCGAACTTGAATTACGTAAGACCAAAACTTTGCCGAAAGTAAAGCCTAACTCGGGCCCAAATGTCATTCCTTATTTATTGAAAAGGAAATGTTAGTTCTTTAGTTTTAAAATTTTCCCTCCTCTTTTAAAGCTCTCTCATCAGAAGTGAGTGTTCGTTCTCGTGATCGCATTCAATTCTGAATTCCCAATCCCAATCCTTATGAGTAACAACAAATCCCTAAATTTCTCCTTTCCTTTTAAATCCCTAACTCAAACTCGCCAATCTCCTTTGCGAATCGCCGATATCTTACTCGCCGACGAAGACGACGACCCCGTTCACTTACCGATGAGCGGTTCCGCTGTCATGCGCCGGAATTCGGACTGTTCCTCTCTGATTCGACGGCTGTTCATGTTTAGGCGGCCCGTTTTGAAGAGTAAGAGTAAGATAAAGAGAGAGGAAGAGAGAAGCGAACTCGGAGACTTCTCAGCGCATGCCAGGCCATCCGTGGAGGAATCCAATTGCCGGAATTTGGTCTCAGGGAGCAGTTATTCAGGTACTATGTTGCTTCGAATAATGCAAATTTGTGTGAGTTATGTTGTATTCATTTAGATTCTGGAAAATTTTTCCAGAAATGATTAATAGTTCTCCAGTAATTTTGTGAAGCAGTTGAGGAACGGCGTGGAAAGGAAGAAACTTGTTTCAATGTTGGAGTTGGGTGTGTTCTATTGTCTTTAGTTGCAGCAAGCAAAAATGAACTTGATAAAATGATGGAATTGCGTGGGAATGTGGAGGCTCTTCTTCGTACTCTAAGTGAGGAATTGCATAGCAAGAAAGACTCTTTTCCTCAGGAGTTTGAACTAAGCAATAATGATGTTAATGACATGGTCTATCCCGAGTCCACGACTGATGTTCCTCAGGGATCAGATCTTTTGCCAGAGTCGTCGCCGATTACGACTTCCTATGATAAGCTTAAACAAGATGATACGATAGATTTTTTGGAGGGAATTGATCAACTTGAGGCGGAGCTTGAAGCTGAGCTTGAACGTATGCAATTTCAATTGGATGAAGAGAGATTATATTCGCAACATAGTGAAGATACTCCGGTAAGAAGCTCAGTTGATGGCTTTGCTTATGAGTTATGGATGTCTCTATCAGTGAACTTATGAATTTTGTGGTGTCACAATGAGAACCACGATACTTGAATACTTGACTGGAACAAGAATATTTAATGATTATACTTTGTCCTTACTCTTCCCTGTTTGACCCCATTAAGATAAATGAT
>JAOQMM010000001.1:20126468-20152936 GCA_027563515.1 Erythroxylum platyclados
AGGTTCAAACAAGCTCTCAAATCCTCTATTCCTCCGATTTTAGATAAGTCCTATATGATAGAAAACCCATCCTTAACGTATATGTTGTTATATTGCTCCATATTTGCCTTTTTCTTTTGAGCTTTTACTTATTTTATCTGATAATGTGCAGACCAAGGAGGAAAAATATTTCATCCAGAATCATTTATCGTTCACAGTCAAATATCATAGGGATTTGCAAACTGAATCTGCGAGAATAGTTGGATTTGAAGTTAAACCATTTAGGTCAGCTATGTCAAACTTTTATATAAATTGTTCCCCAAACTTATTTCATCCTTTGGAGCTTTATGTTACCGATTGAAGTATTTGATCAATGTAGTGTTAAACATGAGTATGAAGGCAAGTGGAACGATGAGAAGACCCGTTTAAAAACTTGTGACCCTCATGCAAAACACACAGTTGTTAATTCCAACACTCCTCAAGAAGTTGAAGAGAAGAATGAAGTCATCTTCACATATGATGTTGACTTCCAGGTGAGCTGTTGCTCATCGTTCCAGTTCATATGCTCTTAAACATTTCTTTGGATCATTCTTATACCTCGTTTCTCTGTATTCCTTTTGGTTCATAATCACCAGATATTCATTGTTTTGGTATTTCAAAATTAAAAAAATGTGTGACTGATGCAGTTTTACATATTGTTTGCTATTCTCATCAATGTCTAACTTCGCTTTTCCAACTTTCAGGAGAGTGATGTGAAGTGGGCATCCAGATGGGATGCCTATCTTTTGATGACTGATGACCAAATTCATTGGTTCTCAATTGTTAATTCATTGATGATTGTTCTCTTCCTCTCTGGCATGGTGGCAATGATAATGCTACGAACCCTTTACCGTGATATATCCAAGTACAATGAACTTGAGACCCAGGAGGAAGCTCAAGAAGAGACAGGATGGAAGCTTGTACATGGTGATGTTTTCAGGCCCCCATTGAATTCAGATTTGTTGTGTGTCTATGCTGGAACAGGAGTTCAGTTCTTTGGGATGATCCTTGTTACCATGATCTTTGCTGTTCTTGGATTCCTTTCACCATCAAACCGAGGTGGTCTTATGACAGCTATGCTCTTGGTATGGGTTTTCATGGGACTTTTGGCTGGTTATTCCTCTGCTCGCCTGTATAAAATGTTTAAAGGTACAGAATGGAAGAAAATTGCTCTCAGAACTGCCCTTATGTTCCCTGGGATTGTTTCTGCCATCTTTTTTGTGCTAAATGCTCTTATATGGGGCCAGAAGTCATCCGGAGCTGTTCCTTTTGGGACAATGTTTGCCTTGGTGTTCTTGTGGTTTGGAATTTCAGTTCCACTTGTTTTCTGCGGGGGCTACATTGGCTTCAGGAAGCCAGCAATTGAGGATCCAGTGAAGACGAACAAAATTCCCAGGCAGATTCCAGAGCAACCTTGGTATATGAACCCCGCCTTCTCGATTTTAATTGGAGGCATACTTCCATTCGGAGCTGTTTTCATTGAGCTCTTCTTCATCCTCACATCAATCTGGCTAAATCAGTTCTACTACATCTTTGGTTTCCTCTTCCTTGTGTTCGTAATCCTGCTTATCACATGCGCTGAAATTACTGTAGTGCTCTGTTACTTTCAGTTGTGCAGTGAGGACTACCAGTGGTGGTGGAGAGCATATCTCACATCAGGCTCTTCCGCCCTATACCTCTTTCTGTACGCAACCTTCTACTTCTTCACAAAGCTTGAAATAACCAAGACAGTTTCGGCAATCTTGTACTTTGGATACATGTTTATCGCTTCGTACGCATTTTTCGTGCTAACCGGTACCATTGGTTTCTATGCTTGCTTATGGTTTACAAGGCTCATCTATTCATCGGTGAAGATCGATTAAGTCACGGCACGGTTTCTTCTTCCCTACAGCAGGGTAAGCTTCAAGTGGTAGATAATTATGGGTTCAGATGTAAACTTTTTTGCACATTTTTGATGAATTAAGGACGAGGTCAGGTCATGAATCAAATGCTACAGTCTTGCTATTTTTACTGGAAATCACTTTCTGCAATTTGTAGATTAGTAGAGAAGTTGTTATATTATGCGTATGCTTTATTTTTATTTGTATGAACTTCCGCTACATCTGTTGCTATATTTTTCAACAGCAATGTTTTGCAAGGCACTTAAGTCATGGGAAAAAGATAGTTTATAGGGTTGGCAACAAGTCGGGTTCAGGCCTATCTGAACCCGAGTTTGACTCAAAAATCTGCAATTAGGCTTGAATTTAGGGAGGCAAGTTTGATTAAATATATATTTTTTAATTTTAAAAAAATTAAAATGATGATATTTCAAATTATTCGAGTATAATTTAAAAAGGTTGGTTTAAATTTTTTTAAATAATTAAATAAACTGATAATTATTTGACAATTATAATAAAATTCAAACATTCATACTAATGGTCTAATTCAAACAAAAAAAATTCACAATTTGAGTAATTATTTATTTTTGTTTGCTAAAAATATAATCAAGATGTGGCTTGATTTAAATAAACCCTGTTGGCTTTGCCTTGAAATAAACAGCAATTTTTATAGTATACAAGTATAATTTGAAAAAGTTGTTTTAGAATTTCTAAAGAATTAAAATAAAAAAATAAAATTATTTGATAATTATAGTAAAAATAAAAAATTCAAAACTAATCACTATCAAAAAATTGTGAACTTTTTTATTTGAAATAATATTTATTTAAGATTTTATGCCACTTTTTAAACTAATATTAAAATTCACCGGATGAGTGATTATTCCTCTTGAACATTAGATAACCTTAATTACAACAAAAAATATAATCAAGATGTGAGTTGATTTGAAATTGTAGAAAAAAGTGTTTTAAAAAAATAAAAAAACCAAAAAATGTAAAGGGTTAATTATAAAAAAAATCAATTTTGCAATTATAATCTGTTTTAAAATCTAATAAAATATTCAAACTTTTAATTTTTTTAATTATAGTGCGAACTTCAAAAAATGACAATAAAATGCTCAAATTTTTATTTTTTTCAATTTTAGCAAACGTTAATGTCTTCATTAAGTTTGCTGACCTAAATTAAATTATGTAGTTCCGACGACTTCACGCTTTTATTTCAGTTTTTTTTCCTTCGTTTTCAATTTGTTTTCTCGACGCTCTCACCCTTCGATTTTCATATTACACAACCCCGACGCCTTCACTCTAAGGGCATTGAAAAAACAAACTAAAAACCAAGAGCTTGATGGTGCAGTGCGCTGTAATGCGAGAGTAGTTTGAGAAGTCGGAAGAATAAACAGAAAATAAATGGTTGAGGGTATCGGGAGAACAAATAGATTACAAAGGGCTAAGGCTGTGTAAACTAATTTAGGGATTCTATTTTTAACAACAACGTTATTTCATTAATCTTCATTTGTTGTGTTAATTTTAACAGGCTTATATTAATAATTAGGATTTTTAACATAGGGCAGGTATTGAAAAATGAAAATTTGAACAATTTATTGTTACTTTTTGAAGTTTAGGCTAGAAATAAAAAAATTGAATATTTGAACATTTTATTATTACTTTTTAAAATTCGGCCTATAATTACAAAATTAAACAAAATTTGTGATTTTTTTAATTAATACAAATGTCAAAAATAAAAAGTCCTTTTCTTTAGAATAAGTATTTAAGCACATAAAATAAATATCCAAATGGAGAATATCACCACAGATAGTTATGGCATAATCTGGAGGCCACAGTCTCTCTTTTCCCATTTCTACCGATAACTCCATAGCCCACCAGGATCAGGCGATCTCATTTAGTACGCTTTGTATACTCTTAATCCCAATTTCTGTTCTTTGAGACAATTTGACATGCATCTATCTTGCAACCAATCCATCTCTAGTTTCTTGGGACCATTTCGTTTATAATGGCTGTATTACTACTCTGCTCTTCCATTATGTGCTGTAATTATGTATATTACAACACTGCTTTCGTTGAATGTAATGGGGTTTCCACTTCAAACCATAGTAAAGGACCCTTTAGAGGTGCAAAGGCTGACACTTTGAAGTTCATACGATATGGGTCTGTGGAAAATGGGAAGAAATGCATGAAAAGGCATGTCAATATATCACGGGTTGCAACAAGATGTGCGAGGAAGTTGGTGGTGGTGAAAGGTAAGTCGAATAATGGGCTATCTTCTGACGAAGTTATGGGGGCTCTTGTCTCAATTTCAGACCCAAGTGAGTGTTTTTTGTACTTCCACTCAGTTGCCGAGTTGCCCAGTGTTGTTCATACGACCGAAACGTGTAATCACATGCTTGAAGTCTTGAGTGTTCATAGGAGGCTAGAGGATATGGCTCTTGTGTTTGATTTTATGCAAAAAAGGATAGTAAGGAGGAGCTTGGAGACTTATTTGGCCATATTTAAGTGTCTTGGCATTAGAGGGGGGCTTAGACAAGCACCATATGCACTTAAAAGGATGAGAGAGGCAGGATTCATACTGAACACGTATTCGTACAATGGTCTAATCTATTTGCTAATTCAGACAGGTTCTTGTACTGAGGCTTTGAAGGTATACCGAAGAATGATTTCAGAAGGTCATAAGCCTAGTCTAAAGACTTATTCCGCCCTTATGGTAGCTTTAGGGAGGAGAAGGAATACAGAAGCTGTAATGGATTTGTTGAAAGAGATGGAGAATTTAGGACTTCGACCTAATGTGTATACATATACCATATGCATTAGAGTGCTTGGGAGAGCTGGAAAAATTGATGAGGCATACAAAATTTTGAAGACAATGGATGATGAGGGATGTGGGCCTGATGTTATTACTTATACAGTGCTCATTGATGCTCTTTGTACAGCTGGAAATCTTGACCAGGCTGTGGAATTATTTGTGAAGATGAAAGCTAGCAAGCACAGGCCTGACAGAGTGACTTACATTACCTTGATGGACAAATTCGGTGATCATGGGAACTTGGATATGGTCAGACGATTTTGGATGGAAATGGAAGCTGATGGTTATGTTTCTGATGTGGTGTCGTACACAATACTTGTTAACACCTTGTGTGGTGCTGGAAAATTTGATGAATCATTCAATCTGTTGGATATAATGCGGGACAAAAGGATTGTGCCAAATCTTTACACTTACAACACATTGATTTGTGGACTTTTGAAGATGGATAAGTTGAATGAGGCTTTAGGTCTTTTCAACAAGATGGAAGCTTTGGGTGTTGAACCTACTGCTTTCACATATATCCTTTTCATTGACTACTATGGAAAATCAGGTGACTACGGAAAAGCCATTGCGACCTTTGAGAAGATGAAAACTAAAGGAATAGTTCCAGATATTGTTGCTTGCAATGCATCTTTGTACAGTGTTGCTGAAAAAGGTCACATTAGAGAAGCTAAAGCTATTTTTAATTGGCTTAAGAGTAGTGGGCTTGTTCCCGATTCAGTGACCTATAACATGATGATGAAGTGCTATAGCAAGGTGGGGCAAGTTGATGAAGCCATAAAATTATTATCTGAGATGTCCAAGAACAGATGTGAACCAGACGTAATTGTGATTAATTCATTGATTGATACACTTTTCAAAGCTGGTCGAGCAGATGAAGCATGGAACATGTTCTCGAGGATGGAAGACATGAAACTTTCTCCTACAGTTGTTACCTACAACACATTACTAGCTGGATTAGGGAGAGAGGGTCAAGTCCAACAGGCAATTAATCTATTCAAGAATATGACTGGGCATGGGTGTCGCCCAAATATTGTAACTTTTAACACACTCCTAGATTGTCTTTGCAAGAATGATGAGGTTGATGTTGCTTTGAGAATGCTTTACAACATGACGCTGGCGGATATTACTCCTGATGTTCTCACTTTCAATACTATCATTCATGGATTTATAAAAGAACATCGAGTTCGTGATGCAATATGGATCTTCCATCAAATGAGGAAATTCCTCAACCCTGATTATGTAACTTTCTGCACCCTCCTTCCTGGTGTTGTGAAGAATGGACATATAGAGGACGCTTTTAAGATTGCAAAGGGCTTCATTCACAAGGCTGAGTCTGGAATAGATGGGTCATTTTGGGAAGAATTAATGGAAGGAATTTTGACTGAATCTGGAACAGAAAATGCTATTTTATTTTGTGAAAGGGTGGTATACCATCGAATTTGCTGTGATGACTCCGTATTGATGCCAATCATTAAGGTTTTATGTAAGCAGAAAAACATCCTTGTTGCTCAAATTGTATTTACAAGGTTTACCAAGGAACTGGGGATTAAACCAACACTTGAAACATACAACTTTTTAATTGATGGTCTTCTGGATAGCTGTAAATCCGAAATGGCTTGGAGTCTCTTCCAGGAGATGAAGAGTTCTGGTTGCTCTCCAAATGTTTTCACCTATAATGTATTACTTGATTCTCATGGGAAATCTGGAAAAGTAAACGAGCTTTTTGAGCTGTATGAGGAAATGCTTAGCAAGGGATGCAAGCCCAACACTATAACTCATAATATTATTGTCTCCAATCTTGTGAAATCTAACGCTTTGGACAAGGCTATTGACTTGTTCTACAGTCTTGTAAGTGGTGATTTCACTCCAACTCCATGCACCTATGGCCCCATAATTGATGGACTTCTCAAAGCAGGCAGACTTGAGGAGGCGAAAAAGTTATTTGAGGATATGTTTGACTATGGATGTAAGCCTAACAGTGCCATTTATAACATTATGATAAATGGATTTGGGAAAACTGGTGATGTGGATGCTGCTTCTGACTTATTCAAACAGATGGTTAGAGAAGGCTTAAGACCAGACTTGAAGACATACACTATTCTTGTCGATTGCTTGTGTACAGCTGGGAGAGTGGATGATGCCCTTCACTACTTTGAGGAACTAAAGCAGTCTGGCCTTGATCCAGATTTGGTTGCTTATAACCGTATGATTAACGGGCTTGGAAGATCACGGAGGGTAGAAGATGTTCTCTTTCTCTTCAATGAAATGCAAAGTAAGGGTATTAAACCAGATCTCTATACCTATAATTCCTTAATACTGAGTCTTGGGGTTGTTGGAATGATAGAGCAAGCATCAAAGATTTATGAAGAGTTACAACATGTAGGTCTTGAACCTAATGTGTTTACATACAATGCTCTTATCCGTGCATACAGCATGTCAGGCAATCCCCATCTTGCATATGCTGTCTACAAGAAGATGATGGCTGGGGGATGCAGCCCCAACAGGGGAACCATTTTGCAGCTTCCAAATTAATCCTGTTACTTCAGAAATATGCAGCTGGTTATTGTTTGAACTTGTTTACTGATCTTCTGCTCAAGGATTCTTAGGTATCCCCTTTAATTTTGTTCCCTCAGATTTTCTTTGAAGATGGTTTTGATGCTAAATTTACATTCAAAATTTTCAGCATCTGCGTTTTCCATTGGCATATCCCTTAAAAAGTTCATTGAAGAAACGCTTGATCCTGATTAATTATGATGTGCATCCTGATTCTGAAAATGCTGCAATGATATCATGTATATATCTGCAGGTGTCTGATTTGCTTGGCTGTTCAGAATCCATCATATCCGGAAGCTGCACTTTCCTCTGGATACCGCAGGCAGTTTTGTTCAAGGGTTCCATCTTTTCTGCGATTAGGATGTGCATCGAAGGAGTCTAATAAGAAGGATCATATGTATATATCTGCAAATGCTGGTTTCAGTTGGCACGTAATTTGTCAATCTGTGAACTAACAATGTACATTCCATTCCCATACATTCATGGCATTCGCAATTTGTCGGGTTCCTCCATGGAAGACCGATAAGCTAATATATTTATCAAATTTAATTCAAATTAATTGAATTTAAGATCAAATTTAAATTTTTATACTAATTTCTTTATTAAAAGCAGATTATCTATTAATTAGGATAAGAATGCGGAGTAAACCTTTTAGACCTTACTGTTGTTGTAGTTTTATACTATATTCAAATACCATCTCAACAATTCAATTAAATTTGATTTAAAATTTAATTAATTTTTAAATTTAATATAATTTGATCCAACTTAAACTCGAGTGACAGTCTTCAGCTAAAGTTGAACTCTTATCTTTGTTTATGAATTTAAGTGTTGCCCGAATCAATGAAATCCCTAATTTATAATTGTATTGCGTAACAGGCACCATCGATTTCCCATGGCACAGAGAGGAGTTTCTTGCAGCAAGCGCATATAGCCATTTATCTCTCTGCTTTTTCTTCTACAGCTCCTCGCCTCCCTCTTATCTACTCATCCTCCACCAACACTTACAAAAGATATTCCCAAAACACTCCCTTTCACATTTCATCTCTCACCATGTCCCATTCTCTCTCTAAATCTTTCTCCTTTCGTCTCTCTAAAATGGCCCCAGTTGGACCAAATCTCGTGTTTTGGTTACCGAAACAAAAATTTATAAAAAGAAAGAAATTTCATACATGGATTGATAGATAGATATGGCTTCAATTTTCCTCCAACCGTCTATAACTCTCTTTCTATCCCCTTTAACATGCCAGAATTGCCCTTCTGTCAAGCCCTATCTCCGCTACTCTTCCTCTAAACTCTCTTGTCTCTCCTACATGGGCTCTTTCGGGTTCTCCCCTTACACGGAGAGACGGAGTTCCACAGAAAGAAACTTTCTTTCCTTTTCGTACTCTTATTATATGCCTCTCTTGGGAGTCTCGGTACCTACCTTCCTGTTGTAGCTTTTGTTTCCTCCATTTAGCATACCCATTTTGATCTCTGTGTTTGCTTTCTCTTTGTGTTTTCCAGTTCGTATTACTAAAGATTCAATTTTGCATCGAGGGTTCTATTCGTTTTTTACTAATTTAGTGATTCTATGTACGTTCTTTGTATTTCTAGATGATATATTTCTAGGGCACCGTTGGTTTTTGCTTAATCAGTGAGAATTTGCTTGGGAGATACCATGTCTAAGAATACCATGAAAAGGCGCGCTCGTGATAGTCCTCAATCAGAAAACGGAGACTTGGACTCCACGCTTAAATTTGAACATGAAAGCCTAGTTCAACATTTCTTGACTTTGCAAAAGGTTAGTCCTTTTGGTTTTCTGTTAATTCTGTTTTGTGTTCTTAGAATTTCTTAATTACAAAATCCCACTTGAAAGTTTAGATTTTGTAAGCGATTTTGGCATGTTTAGTTCAAGAACAGAATCTTAAGAGAAGGAATTGCATTGTAGTTGTAGAACATTATTTGAGCAGAATTTCTATTTCAAGAACAATTTCGTTACATTGTTGGTGTTGGGCTTCAACTAATTGAAGTTTGAACTCTTATGTCCCTTACGTACATCTTCAATTTGGGGGTGGCTTCAGTTTTTCTTTTTGGTTTCTTTAGGAATTTGTTGCAAAGAAGATAGAGTTGCAGATAGTAAATCAGAAGAGAGATATTCTTTTGGCTGATATTCGGTATGTTATTACTTCACTTGTTTTTCTTATGATTCATGCCTCCTCATTTGCTAGATAGGAAGGTAATCAGCACCTGAATTGATAATGTTAAACCCTAATCTTTAGATTCTTTAGACGGAGACATAGATATTTGATGGAGATGCAAACTAATGAGGTTCACAAAGAGAGAGGTCTTGTTCCACCACAAGATTTGTCTATGCATTGTGAGGTTGTTGAAGAACCTTTGAGGGTGGAAGATAAGCCCAAGAGTTGTTTAACTAAAGGCAAGAGTCTTGAGAAGAAGAAAATTTCGTGGCGGGATCAACCGGCTTTGAAGGTTCAGGAGTACTGTATATTGTCTGCTAAGGAAACATCTTGATCTTTGTGTAGGATGAATTCATTAACTATTGATTAGCATTACATACAGAATAACATCAAGTTATCTTCATTTTACATATAAATTGTAAAGAGGAGTTTTTGATGCTTTTGTCCACAGTAAAATATCCTTTTGTCAGATTGAATCCTTTGTCAATATTTTTCAGTTGTTCCCTGTGATGTAACTGTTTGACAACAATTAAAGATGACATGGTAACTGTTTGACAACAATTAAAGATGACAAATTGAGTAAAGGAACATCTTCCTCTTTCTTATACTTGATCTGATTTCTTGTTTACATAATTGTGTTGCTGTATTGTTTGGGGCGTAGCCTGATACTGCAAACTGAAGAAACAAGTACAATATCAGTTATTTGGCAGACATGATAAAGAGAGGGTTGAATCTGTAGCAGTACTCCCTTGAACATTTAGGGAAGATTATGTCTCAATGCAGTATTGGCACATTCAGTTGCAGAGAAACAAATATGACAAACGAAACATAGAGGATATCGGGTTGATAGAACTACCATTTGAATAAGGATCTCCAAGCTGGACAAAACACAGCTAAGATGGTTGTCTTATTGGAACATCTTCCTGGTTTATCGTCTCTTAACTGTGTTCTCCCCTTAGATCCGAGCTCTTCTGCGACAACAAAGTCATTCCATTGTTTGCCAGCTCCTGTTCCTTCTGCACAGAGATCTTCCTAAATTGCTCTTCATCCTTCTTCTAAACTGATCCTGATGGCATCAAGTTCTGGTTTTCTCAATGTGATTAAATGGGATTGCTTTATATTATGTTGGAATGCTGTATATTAAATTGACTAGATTGGGGTAGGATAATAACTGAGGCAAGAAAAGCAGTGTTCATAGTTCCTCACAATGTACCGTTTATAATCAGCCTCGTGCTTTTGCTTGTCTCTCCAGCCAAAAACTTGTAAAACTTTCCATTTACCTCAATTATGCTCCATCCAGGAGTTTTAACAATCCCTGAGTCTTCCATGGCGTGTCTCCATCTTTCAGCTTCGTCCAACTGACCACATGACGCATACAAATTGGCAAACATCATCAACTCGCCGTCACTAAGGTAGGGAGCCCTGGAAGAAGCAAGTTGTATCACTCTCGCACCAATTCTCAGGTCCTGATTATTTACACAGGCACTAAGCAGAGCACCCAAAATGGATGCTCCAAGCTCAAATGGCATGGCTTCCACTAATTGGTAAGCTTGATCCAGGCGCCTGGCCCTACCTAAAAGATCAACCATGCATCCATAGTGCTCTAACTTGGGAGATATCCCAAACTCCATTTTCATGCAATCAAATAACTGGCAACCTTCTTCAACCAGACCTGAATGGCAACAGGCGCTGAGTAGGCATATAAAAGTAATGTCATCAGGTTTTACACCATTTAGTCTCATCTCGCTGAAGAGTTTGAGAGCTGCATAGCCATGGCCATGAAGTGCCAGTCCAGAGATTAAGGCATTCCAACAGTAAATATCCTTTACTTGAGACTTGTAAAACACCAACAAACATTGTTCTATGCTTCCACATTTGGCATACATATCAATCAAAGCTGTAGTTACATGGGGACTCGATGCAAGTCCATTATCAATGGCGTAGATGTGTACTTCTTCGCCTTTTTCCAGTGATCCCAAATGGGCAGAGGCAGATAAGACACCAGTTACTGTAACAAAATCAGATGCACAACCTTGAGCTATCATTTGGCCAAACAAATCAAGAGCCTCTTCGTAGAGTTGGTTCTGTAAACTTCCTGTAATCATTGCGTTCCAAGTGATGACATTTTTAATGGGCGTTTCCCTGAAAAATTCACCAGCTGTTTCCATATCCCCAACTCGGGCATATGCCGTTATAATCGAGTTCCAAGAAACAGAATCTCTTAGAGTCATTTCATCAAATACTCTCCTAGCAGAAACTATCATCCCTTTGCTCGAATACCCAGAAATCATAATATTGAACGAAGTAAAATCCTTCAGAGGCATCGAATTAAACAGATTCAACGCCTCCTCCATCATCCCACTAGAAGCAAAGGCATCCAACATGGAGTTCCAAGCAACGACGTCTTTTTCAGGCATTGTATCAAACATTTTACACGCATCGGCGACACGGTTAAACGTACCGTACATGTTCATCAAAGCAGTCTGTACAAAAGCGTGGGTGACAAAACCAGTTTTGAAGGTCTGGGCATGGAGGGCAAACCCAACACAAGAGGTGGAACACGTCCCAGCTGCTTTGAGCAGAAGTGGGTACGTGTAGCTGTCAGCAACAATACCCAGGAGCTGCATATTGAGGTAAGTAAGTATAGCTCCTTCTGGGTCTCCCACGTGAATTCGCTTCTTGATACTCTCATTCCACTTCCTCTGCACAGGCGTCGGCGAGAAGCAGTTGCAGGCTAAGAGCGACATTTCTTGGTATGGAACTGAGCCTGAGGTCTCAAGATAGTGACTTTCACACCTTTCAGTTTAGTCCTGGAATGGTTCTGCCTAGATTTGGATACTGGCTTTACTTTTTATCCTTACTTTTCTTTATAATTACATTGAAAGTTTTGGATTTTCAGCCAGAGTCTCCCTTATCCTGCATCCCGTATTATTACTATTATTTACCTTTTGGAAGAGATTGCTTCACCAAGAGAAAGAATAAAAAACAGAACATAATATGGCCAATGAATTTCTGAAGAATTACATCTCATAATATTTTTGACAGAAGCATACGAGGAAATTTTTTTCCTTTAACCAAATTTGAATCAGATGGGCAATAAGCTATGGATATGGACCTTCAGAGAAGACAGGCAAGGAAACATCATTTCCATATCCTACATTTTCGTCAGCTCATTAAGCTTCTGCTTCTAGACGTGTCAAAATTCAATGTGTGTGTGTTAAAGACGAGACAGCTCTGCACCGTACAAGAATGTTGAGCTTTCTGCCTACAAATTTGAGCCATTTCTTAAATCCGGATAGTCTTGTTGGAGTTTTACTTTCCATCCATGTTGCTTACCAGAGAGACCAATTCAACGTTTTCGATCACTTGAGTTTCAGTTCCCTCTTTTGTGCCAGAGATTTCAGTTGGTAGTATAGTAGCATTTTGATCAGCATTTGGAACCAAATATAGCAGACAAAGTGGACTTAGTCTCAATAAGTTTCTGATCAGGATGGCCAGCCAGAGGTTATCAAATGTTGTCCGAGTAACATGTAATACATGAAGTAGGAGACCTCCACCCCATGAAGCTGTGAAGAGTCCAAAGTTATCAATCGACATGAGCAGAGCAAAGAAAGTTCCTTCAATTCCAGGGGGACAAAGCTTGGAACTGAGTACAAGAAGAGGCATCCATTTGAGCCTTCCAATTACATGAGAGAAACTTGCATCAAACACAGCAAAAAAATAATCTGGTATTCCGAGTTTCAAGTTTAATCGTGTCACCATCATCAAATCGAGCATCCCAGTCAAGCCAAAGAGGAATTGAGTCCAAAATAGCAAATCTCTAAAGGGATGATCTTTAAGAATATTTTGATAAAGTAATGCCCCCAAGAAGGACCCGGCTGCAGCAAACGACGAAATGAAACCAATGGTATCCTGCACAAAGCATGCACAGGCAATGTTGCTAATTTAAATGTTATAAGCATTGGTCTAAGCTAACATAATGCATGCATAAATTTTAGTTGAAAGCATCTGTGAATCAAGAGAAAATAAGTGGAATCAATTGGTTCCTGGAGATTAGATATTTTGATAATATCATGCGTCACTGTCCAGAGACTGGAGAAAACAAGTACAGAATCATATACCTGGGAGAAGGATGGGCCCTCCTTTGAATCTGTATACCAGTAGAACAACCCTTCATGAATGTTCAAACTCAAAGCGAGGGATAAGTACATATACAAACACGGTCTCCACACTTCTGGGAATTTCAATGTATTCCACATAGACTTGCCAGCTTCAAAGATATTATTCTGGTGTACCTGAGCAACCCATGATATGACAATCAGAAAGCGGAAATATCGAGTAAAAGAAAGAAGTGCGGAAAGATATACCTCTCTATAAGCAGAATTTTGGTTGTTGGATTCATTGACTATTATTCCTACCAGAAATACAAGTCCAGCTGGAATTGTCAGCAAGCCTAAGACCCCCTACCACAGAAGACGAATAAGTCTACAAACACATACTTAAATGGAGGAATGTAAATTTTTAAATCGTAACAGGGTCATGAATGATACAATTAAGTCAAGAAGTGGCCAACCTTGGGGCCAAGTAGGCGAACAAAAACACCACTCATGAAGTATCCCAGTAAAGCACCAATCGATGAACTGAAAGCACACAAGCTTTGCATGTCAGATGCAAGTGTAGGATGAATATTACTGTTCTCTGCCACACAAGCATCTATCGTCACGTCTGCCATTGCTACATACATACTTTCAGTCGTCAATAAAACTACAGCAAACAGAATATGGAGCTTCTCATTCAAAGACAATAGGAGTGTGGAGACCACACCGACGAGGCCTGAAATAGACATGAGAAACAAAAGATAGAAAAGGAAATATTATTTTACGTTTGATAATGCAAAATAGTGAATAATATGTTGCTTTTACATAATCATGCAATTCAATTCCATCATGCATTACAAAATGACTCTCAGTGAAAGATATTCATGTCAAGCATTCTCCACATGAGATACGGACTTGAAAAGAAGGGATCTATATGATGAACCTTTTTCACTACATTGAGTTTGGATAGTATCTTACTCCAGGGCATACTGTTGAAACAGTGAGAAAGAATCACACATAATGCTCGAGTTATGCAAATGAAAACGACTAGGTAGAAGTTGCATATGAAAGAATGTTCACATTGTACAAAACTTCCGACATTTCAAACTCCATTTTTAGACCACTAGCAATTTATACAAAAAGCTTTAAATACAGGGTCTTTATATTTTAGCTACAGAATAAATGAAAAGTTCTCACATTCTTATGCTAGCAGGCTCCTACACAAAGCAATGGCAAATCGTCGTCAGACAAATAGATTGTAGTTCCACATAGACATATTTGGAAGAGAGATTAATTTCCCCAAACTTAGCAACAAATGACAGTCTTACTCCACCAGGTAGATATATTTTTTGTAATGCAATGTACAAGCCTGCATTGAGATCTGGAATTCTTGAAACACTTACATACTTGTTTATTATATCTAACTTAAAAGAAGGCATCCACATTAATGGATTCCATCCAACAATCTGCAAAAATGTATCATATGTCAATAGTAAGGAAGATCCTTCCTTCTTATTTCCAGAAGCAAACCTCCATGAGCATACTGCATAGCTCTAACAATGTCACCAAAGTTTAAATAATTAAATTAATCATACTTGGGTTCTATATTCACTACTAACAACCATGGCATCTTTCTTTACTTCCAAATAACCAACAAAAGTTCTTTCCTTTCTAGGTAAAGCTCCTTTCTTGTGCATTTTCCCAGAAGCTTAAGATGCCAATTGATTTTGATATGAGGTTAACCACTATATCACCAAGTCTCACTTCTCATACGTGCTTCGAAGCCTACACTGATTAGAACTTCATCTCTAACTTATTTCACATCAATCCAAAACTTGCAGAAGGATTAAATCTCTACAATAGGAAGTAAAGCATAAACATCCCAGCAAACTCCTCAACAAGTCCTATGCTATATAAGTCCAACCTTGATCTCAATTTCCAAGAACACCCTTTACCTATTTTGGGGTCTAAAACCCTACTTGCTGGTCAAATGGCGAAAGACGCCAGATCAATTACCAATTTGGTACAAAGAATTAAGTAGATGGAGTTTAGGCCATGCTTGAAACTTTCCATATTTGCAATTTCGAGGAGCATAAGTGAACATGTAAACGAGATCTTATATCAATGACAAGCTCAAAAATGGAAAACAAAAGGCTTTTTTTATGAAGAGATCTCAACATAAAACGGCAAGGTAAATAATGGGGAAGAAATCCCAACTACTAATATGCAAAAACTTACCAGCAAAGACGAAATAAGGGCGTCTACGATACCCCAGAACTGGAAGAACATCTGTGAGGAGACCCCATACAGGCTTAACAAGCCAAGGAATCGAGATGATCCCTTGATAAATCTGAGACTCAGAAGGCTGAACCTTTTGAACATCCTTCATGTAATACTCCGTCCCCACACGAGCTAAAGCTCCACCAAGCCCCTGACTTATTCCATACACAATAACTACCGCAAACACATAGCTCCAATGCGTCTCAGACGCGAGCATATTCAGCCAATATATCGGAGCCAACATGCGGTGAGAAGAACATCGTCTTTCTGGTTTATGCTCTTCATCAGCTTCCTCATTACAGGGTCGAAGACTCAATGTCTCAGATTCTTCGTTAGAGAGTCGTAGACTCTTAGCCTCCAACATGATTCACTCACTCACTTGCTATCCAAACTCAGATTAGCTAGAAAAAGGAACAAACGGAGAATAAGGAGGAGGAGGAACTTTCAAGGAATAACAATTTCTTCAGTCAGTACAATGTCAGATACAGCCCAACTAGCCTGGTGACTCTGCGACGACTTTTCTGAACACGCCCACAAGGTATATGCCTATATACATATATATATATATATATATGTAAACCCCCCAAACAGAAACAGTGCTTGTAGTTTAATCAATGGTATGTATGGAACCGGTGACGGTATTAACTGACATGTAAAAATTGGATTTTTAAATTTTAATACTAACAAATTATAAAAATCAAATCTTTATGGGCTAATCCGACCAGATATTTCATTTACTGTATTGAAGTTGACAAATCCATATATATATATATATATATATATTCACACGTGACAATAATACCATTGGTGTCTGAAATGAACAAGACGACTCCGTGACGGCCAGGGGAAGAGTAATGATAAAGTCACATGATGAGCTCCGAACTTTTATCAAAGTCGATTCAATACATAGGATTGGTCTGGTCTGGTTTCGCAGGAATAAGATTTTGAGCTTATTGGAATCATGTCAGTTTCAGGATCAGGATTATTAATAAACATCAATCACTAGCATTATTCATGAGATGACAAACAAAAAGCAATTCTGGCACTGAAACTAGTTGTTTATTGAGTATTACTTGCCTACTCATTTCTCATTTTGACTATTTTTCATAAATAAATAAACTTGCTACTAACCACCCGATAAGATTATTAGTTTATTACATTCCAGTATACTAATCGCAAGGTTCCAATCCAATATTAAATAAAGCGGATGTTTTGTAGTTGTTCGTGTGAAATTTGCAACGAGCCTACGGGCCTATACGAAGAGAAAAGTTAGACAATATATAAGTTTAAGTGAGGTTCCATCCTAAAATTAATTGTTGATAGGTGGAGTGGCCTATTAGATTTATATGTTAGTCTGCTTTCCCTTCTTTTTTCAATGTGGGACACTCACATGTAGGTATTCTCAACACTCCCTCCTCACATGTGAGTCTCCTTTTACTTGGACAATTTGGAGAGGTATGTAGACAATCCTCATCAGGGCTGAACTTCTGATTGAGGTCAAATAGGCCCCTTCTTGGAGCAAACAATACTGCTGAGCCGCTTGCTCCGTGCAGACTTCAAATCCTTCTCCAATAGCTTAAATGATGAGCCCCCTTCTGGGACAAATAGTAGGCCAAGATCTTCTTTGGCTTTGATACCATGTGAAATTTGCAATGAGCCTACGGGCTCATACGAAAAAGAAAGTTAAACCACATACAAGTCCAAGTGAGGTTCCATCCTACAATCAATTGGTGATACGTGGAGTAGCCCACTAGACTTATATGTTAGTCTTTTTTCTCTTCTTTTTCCGATGTGGGACACTCACATGTGGGTATTCTCAATAGTACGTGAATATATATATACCCTATAGAGACAAGAAAAAAAGGTGCTTACTTTGTTTCCAATGGCTTGTTAAACTAACTAACTTGGCTTTGTTGAGTAGTTGGAGCACTGAATCCACTGATCTGAAACCTAAACCCTGGGGATTATTGTTTTTGACAATTATAAGCATATATTATAACCCTTTAGTTTTTAACTCGACCTAGTAATTAGAAGCAGCAATTCTAGCATCTCTAATGCAGTTGGTGCATGTGAAACAAACTTATAGTAACTCTAACCAAAGTGATTTATTCCTGAGACTAGGAAAGCCATGTCAGGTTGGTTCACAAGATAGAAAACAATACAACTATGATCAAACGATCATGAAATATTATTCATATTAGCATTGCACTAGCTGAAAAAATATACCAAATTCAACAGCCAAGGAAGCTTAGCAAGTCATAACTACACCAAAATGCACCAGCATTTCATCTCAGGTAGCTCTGCTCCATATTCATCAAACATGGCAAATCAAACAGATAACCATGAATTAATTATCATCGACCATGTCCGAATGTGAGTTGGATGAAATGCAAAAGAGCTAGCATCAACCAGAAAATAAATAAATGTGTTTTAGAAGTCATTACAAAACCAAAAGCATCAAAATTTCACACTAAGACAATTGCAGAAACTGCCACATGCATTGACAACACAAAAACCCTGTTCGTCTTCGTAAGCAAATAGCAGTTATTTCCAAGATCCAAATCAGTAATGCATAGATTGTGATATAAAAGTCATCTTTAAGATCATAAACACTCATTTCATTCTTTAAGGACAACGTCCAATTGATTGTTACCACTGCAGTGGAACCCTTAAAAGATCCATCCCGCATGAAGGCATTTATGGTTTTTCCATTTTATCATACTTCGCTCCAAGAGCTACTATGAACTAGCTAACTGTATATTCATCCTATCAACCCAGTTGTATAGATACCCCGATAGTTGATAGTTCCCAGGAACATGAGCTTTCTTTTCCTACAGCAAGTTCATGCCCGCATCATAACACCAGAAGCACCTTCAACCACTTTAAAGGTTCAGAACTTCTGCAAGCTTTGGGCTGCTATACAACACGACACAAGCAACCAGAGCGCCCAAAGATTGGCCAAGCAAATGGTGTTCGAAACCCATGCAGAAACAGATTTCACATCAAACAGTTCATCACATCAAGCAGAAGCA
Source organism: Erythroxylum platyclados (assembly GCA_027563515.1). Taxonomy (NCBI): domain Eukaryota; kingdom Viridiplantae; phylum Streptophyta; class Magnoliopsida; order Malpighiales; family Erythroxylaceae; genus Erythroxylum; species Erythroxylum platyclados. Next base: position 20,145,321 of record JAOQMM010000001.1, read on the forward strand.
ATTAGTCCGACAAGAAATAATGGATTCACACATCAGTTGAGTATTTATTGACAACAGTAAAATGACTAAACATCGTAAATTCAAGCATTTAAAGCTAAACTTGACACAACTTGAACTTATTTATATAATCACGGAGTGTTATGAACATAATAAAAGGCATTCATTACTCGATGCCCACAAAGCAGAGAGCCTCAAATCGACACCACCAAACACTTAAACCAACCAACAGAGTTCAATACAAATAAAACACAACGAAAGCTTCAAACTTTTTTTCCCATTATTTAAGAGACCACACGACCAACAACAGGGTATTTAGCTTCAAACTTCTTCTCCCAGTCAGTGAGAACATCGATCTCCTTGTCTGAGAGCCCATCCAGAGAAGGGCAAACATCTTCTTCGTTCTTGCTCATCTTGGCAAGAGCTCTGCTGGCGTCTTTACCGGCGAACATGCAGTAAGAGCCACCGGGGCCGTAGAAGTTCTTGCCGGTGGAGACATCGAAAACTCGACCCTTGATTGCTACGTAAATGGGCTTAGATGGGTCTGAACCGTTGTAGTGGCTCAGTTGCTCCGCCGTGAACTCCATGCTTTGGGTTTGGGCGATTGAGGAAAAGGCTGACGGGATTGGGGATTGAGGACTGGGGAAAGACACTTCAATGATTTTGAGAATGGTAGGTATTATATAAAGCAACTACCAAGTAACCGTATATGGACATTAAATGCCAAAAACTACGCTTTTTCTTGTGTGAAATGAAATGGTGATCTAAAATTTCAATTGTTAGATATTTAACAAATATTTTAATATAAATTAACTCCACATTTTTTGGTTAAATGAGCCAAAACATTAAAAATTTATCAATTATAAAATAAAATGCATGCAAAAACTAATATTTGAGAACATTTATGGCTTTTAATCCAATAAAGGGTAATTTCTTGCACTATTACAACTTCCTTTTGTTTTATGTTTTTGTCTTACAATTTTGCTTTATGTTTTACTAATCAAGATTTTTCTCATAATTAGGCAACTAACCTAGAAATATTCTAAATAGTAACATTTTTTGTAAATTTAAAAATAAAAATTCTTAAGTTAATCATACTGAAGTTATAATTTTGTTAGATATAAGCTTGACAAGATAATTTTGTTAAATGTAAGGTTGACAAGATTAGCTCGTCTTAACTTGATCGAGTTATTCAACTTTATTTTTAAATTTTTGAAATTTAGGTCAAACTGTTTGATTTGACTCAACCTAAAGTTTAAAATTTTTCAATGAAAGAATATTATTTTGTATAAAACAACATTATTTTTAATTTTTAAGAATATTAAAATATATTTAATTGAAGCTCGGATTCAGACTTGGATCCTTAAGCCCAATAAGATTTTGAGCTCAGGGCTAAACTAACCTGATCCATTGCTATCTTTGACTGAATATAAATAACTTACGGGTGTTGTGAAAATTGTTAAAGCTTTTATCAACAAGTTAAAGCTTTCAACAACAGATCCTCTCATAATTCTTCATCCAAATCCAATCCAATCAAGTTAAAGATTGAAAAGGAAGAATAAACAAAACAAGACAAAAACAATAGCCTAAATTTATCCTCTGAAACTGCAATAATCCCAAGCCTGTTTACTAAATGACATCAAATTCAAGTGAGTCTCCGCTGTAATATGTCCATTGCACATCTAATGATCCAATTGTGGAGAATGCAGAATTTTAAGTTCGGCAATCCATTAATGAGAATTTTCACGTAACAAGTAACTTAATGCAGAGGAATACCACCACCCGAATATTCAACCTCCTGCAAGTGAAGATTAAAATCATCACCGATAACTCCAGGCAGATAACATAGGTCATTGAAGATTCTTGTCAGGACGAACATGGTGCTTGCAAAAGTTTATCAAGTTAATGGCGAAGAAATGTAGGGTAAAGACAAGCTTGAAATAACCATGACCGGAAGCAAACGTCTCAAGGCGTGTGCTATTGATGGATTTGTAGATCATTCAGGAATCATGAACAACGAATAATGAACCGTATTGACATCATATTTTCATTAAACGATATACTTCTAGAGACAAAAAAAAAAGATGACCTGAGCAGGGGTTAAGGATGAAACCCAGTCTGATGAGTGGGTTGGAAGAAGGCCTAATGTGTTAAGCTGCCAGAATTGAAGATATACAGAAGCAGATAAAACACTGGATGTGCTAAATTCTTGTAACTGTTAAAAAACTAAGTTCGGCAAGATAAGGACAATAGATCTTACCTTCCATATACCCAGAGCCAAACCCCCCAAATTTAGGGCAACAAAGAGTAACTTGGGCCCAAGAAGATCTACTTTACTGTCTTTATAAGGGTCAAAAACTGCAGATAAGAAATGGGAGTGGAATAAAATTCAGAACAATGACCTTCATAAGCAGTGTATGTGAGCAATATAAACTGTAATGAGAAAAGGCAGCAAATGGAACAAGGTCCCCAATGTAAAGAAAATAACAAGGCACATGTTATATCCAGAAATATAGCACCATTTACAACAGCATAAAAGGATGTATAAACATATTGTTAGAGATCGTCCATGATGAATGATGTCCTTTTTGGTAATTGGCCCCCTTAGGCTTTCGCATGTGGAGGATAATACTATGCTTTCCGTTAATACAAATAAGATGATTTCTTTTTAGTATATATGCAAGTGACCTATCTTGCTAATTGAGATAGAACAAATGTTTAATCAGTAGTTGTTATACACCCTGGAGTGGCCTGGCAAAGCTCTATCTCCCGACAATGTAAGAATTCAGCTGGGACTTTAGAGGAAGGCATGAGTTGTCTTTTTTTTTTTTTGTTTGCATATTCTAGCTGTCTCTTCACAGAATAAGATCTTACAGTGATGAAGAAAAACAGCGAAAATGACTGATGTGCACATACACACACACGTATATATAAGCAGCAACAGCTTGTAAGTTTGTCTCTAGCATACCAATTCCAACGGTTCGAAGAGCATTTATGGGCTGCAAAAGAGCTGAACATGTAATCCCAATCTAAACAGATGGACTGTACTTCCAGCCATCCACATCATAAGTCCCATCAAGAACAAATTCTTCGAAGGGGCTTGTGCTACTTCCCAAGCTTTCTGTCATAAATTATGAGGTCATACTGTTAACTGCTAGGCAACATCATCTGTTCCTTCCAATAAATAAAGAGTTTGTGAACATGGAAATCGATGTTACATAAGGAATACTGAACAGGACTGGCAGATCTGACATATGCAGAAAAGAAAGACTTGTTCCGTGGTCCGCGCCCTTGTTATTGAAAAAGCCAAATACAGCAGGAGATTTAAAACTTGTTTCAAACATTGACTTGGTGGCATCTATGACTCAATTATTATGGTAACATCAAAGATTCTTGCTCTCACTCACCGTCTCCCTGTTTGATATACAACCTTCATTGTTAAAACCAGAATTTTCATAATCATCTGAAACCTTTGTAGGTGAGCCAAAAACTCGTAACAACAAAATTCACATTTACCATTAGCCGAACTTGGTATTCATGTGCCAAACTTGAAACTCTCTGTAATGTGCAAGGGATCATTTTGTTATTTAGAGGGACTACTCTTGTTAGACTATTAATGTTCGTTATTTTTGTTACGTCGTTATGCTGAGTAAAAATGTCAGTCTGTAATCATTCCTTATATTTCTGCGCCTACCTATGAAAAAGGACAGATATCATTAATAAAAGAATCTCAGGTCCTTCTCATCTTCTTCTCCTTCTGCTTCTCACCTAACAATTCTTCTTCTTCTCTCATCCAATCTCTACGGTCATTACAACTTGGTATCAAAGTCATTCCATCCTCAGAATCTGGCACGTAAGAAAAACACAACAACAATGACAGGCCGAGCTAACTGGGAGCATCGGATCAATACTATGGAGGAACAACTAAGAGGCTTTATCAGTGAGTTGCAAGGGAACATGGATCAAGGGCTTGCAAAGATTGAGGGTCTGGAGGAACGACTGCAGACTCTTAGTACTCAGTTGGGGGAATTACTCAGGATGTATCAGGCTCAAGCAGAAATCAAAGTATAACCTGAACCAGGTGGAAAGGCAGCTCGTCTAGGAGGTTCAAGAATCCTTCCACCGCCAACAGACAAGGAAGTTAACGGGGGTCGAGGAAAGGGTATAACGACAAGCTTTGAAGAAGCTAGCAATAGTCAGATGCATAGAGGAACGATGACTAACAGTAGAGCAAGTAGTAGCAAACATAGCCGCCTCCCAAAACTGGATTTTCCTTACTTTGATGGGAACAATCCAACAAGTTGGATTAGGCATTGCGAGAAATATTTTAGAGTTTTTAGTATTGCTGAAGAGTTAAAAGTAGAAGTAGCATCTATGCACTTGGAAGGGAAGGCAGACATCTGGTTTCAAGGATGGGTGGAGCAAGAAGGGTCAGGACAATGGGGGTATTCACAAATGCTACCAACAGGCAGCTCCATTCTCGGGAACTTGTAGATGTCGTCGAGGAGTTCAATAAGCTGAAACAATGGGGATCAGTGGAGCTGTATCAAGAATGATTTGAAGACCTCAGATCAACAATGTTGCAAAATAACCCAACCTTGACGGAAACTTATTTTATCTCTAGCTTCCTTAGTGGGGCTCTCTGATGCCTTGAGACCATGGTAAAAATGTTTAAACCCCGCGCCCTTACTGAAGCTTTTGAATAGGCTAGACTTCAGAAGATATCAGTAGAAGCATTACTGGGAAGCCAATCGACGAACACTAGTGCAATAATCACAAACAAAACCATTATGACAGCACCTCCACCAAAAGGAGTAAACAACAACCCAAAATCTTTCTCCCAACCGGTGCAAAGACGTGAACCAGGAGCTTGTTTTTGATGTGGTGATAAATATTACCCTAGGCATCAGTGTGGAAAGAAGCAATTTCATTGTATAGTCGGCCAGTAAGAAGAGTTGGAACCTGAGGATGATGACCACGAACTGACATATCAACTAAACAAGGAGGCAGGGGATGTGGAACCCGAATTGAGTATACAGGAGGAGCAAACTGCTATTTCCCTTCATGCTTTAAAAGGGACTATAGCGTACAACACTATATGGATAAAAGGGTTAGAAAATGGTAAACCATTATTGATTTTGGTAGACACGGGCAGTACACAAAGCTTCCTTGATTTTCAATTTACTAAGAAACTACACTTACCTTAAGATCTACACAACCCTTGATCGTGACGGTAGCTAACGGTAATAAGATTCATAGTCGTTATCGTTGCCAAGGGTTCGAATGGAGCATATAGGGAATTGAGTTTAAGGTGGATATGGGAGTGTTGGATTTAGGTGGTTGTGATATGGTTCTTGGAGCAGACTGGCTCAAGAAATCTTATTCGACTTCAATAATTTGCGGCTATCCTTTGAATACGAGGGCAGGAAAGTAGTTTTGTAAGGCGTTTCGGAGGAGGATTAAGCTAGACTGAACAACATTTCTTGCAAAGAGCTTCAGTATTGTGTCAAGAACGAAGGCTTAACTCAATTATTTGCGATATTGCCCATACTAAAATAGGAATCGACACCAAACTCTGGTAATTTTGACTCTCCAGAACTACAAACTTTACTTACTAACTTCCGGAATCTATTTGCTACTCCCACAGGTCTACCACCCCACAGATTTTGTGATCATGCCATCCCCTTAAAGCCTGGATCACAACCCGTCAACTTGAGACCATATCAATATCCTTCTTTTCAAAAGGCGGAGGTAGAAAAATTGGTTAAAGCAATGCTACAAGAAGGGATTATTCAACCAAGTCACAGCCCTTTTGCATCGTCGGTGCTTTTAATAAAAAAGAAAGACAGCTCATGGCATTTTTGCATTGATTACCGCCAATTAAACTCCCTCACTATCAAGGATAAGTTTCCTATATCACATATAGAAGATCTCCTACATGAGCTCTATGGAGCATCTTATTTTTCTAGGATTGATCTCAGGTCTGAATATCATCAACTACGTATGAGGGAAGAGGTTATATCCAAGACTACTTTTCATACTCACTCCGGGCATTATGAATTCTGTGTCATGCCATTTGGCTTGACAAATGCTCCAGCAATATTTCAATCCCTGATGAATTATGTGTTTGAGCCTTATCTGCGCAAGTTTATATTAGTGTTTTTTGATGACATTTTAATCTACAGCACTAAGTTTACACAACATTTAGTTCATCTCAGATCAACATTACAGACCTTGAGGGAGCATCGATTGTTTGCTAAGCTGTCCAAATGTTTGTTCGCTTAACATCAGGTGGAATATCTGGGTCATATTATTAGTCGAGAAGGAGTGCGAACTGATCCATCAAAATTTGAAGCCATGAAAAAATGGGAGACGCCTAATTCAGTCAAGGAGTTAAGAGGGTTCCTTAGATTAACTAGTTATTACAGGCATTTTGTGAAAAATTACGGATTCATTGCCAAACCTCTCACGGATTTGTTAAAAAAAGACAGTTTTGTTTGGACTCCTCTTGCTCAGCAAGCTTTTGAAAAACTAAAGTTGGCTATGTGTAACACTCCCGTCCTTGCATTACCTGATTTTTCTAAATCCTTTGTACTGGAGACTGACACAAGCGACACAAGCCTAGGTGTAGTTTTAATGCAGGGGCAACGCCCCATTGCTTATTTGAGCAAGGCCCTAAGCATTAGGAACTAGGGACTCTCTATATATGAAAAACAACTTCTTGCTGTTTTGCTTGCGGTGAGTCGTTGGAGACACTATCTTGAAGGGGTTCCATTTGTCATCAAAACAGATCATGACAACCTGCATTTCTTACTCCAACAAAAGCTCTATACTCACCTGCAAAAGAAAGGCTTATCCAAGCTCCTCGGGTTGGATTATTCCATCGTGTATAGAAAGGGTATAGAGAATAAGGTTGTGGATGCGTTGTCCCGTAAACTTGTCCATGACACTTGTTATATGCTCACCTAAATTGTACCAAATTGGATTGAAGATCTGATGAGAAGCTATTAGGGTGATACATGGGCTCAAGAAATTTTTGCTAAGGCTACTCTCGATAGGAGCTCTGTCATGGGAGATTACTCTCTCAAACAAGGATTAATCCGTTTTAAAAGACGCACTTATGTGGGGACTGCTGAAGATTTTAGGCACAAGTTGATCGACTTCATGCACGGTTCTGCGTGAGGAGGTCACTCAAGCTCAACAGGAACATATCAGAGAATGAAAATAATATTCTATTGGCCTTTAATGAAGCAGGAGGTTTCTGACGTTTTAGCCAAGTGTGATGTGTGCTAGAAGTGTAAACCAGAGCAACTAGCCTATCCAGGATTGCTTAACCCCATCGCAGTACCTCATCAACCTTAGGATCAAATAAGTACGGATTTCATTGATGGTTTGCCTAAGTCGGGAGGTAAAGATTCCATCTTAGTTGTGATTGACAAATTCACTAAGTATGGACATTTCCTTTCTTCATCCCATCCCTACATCGCAAACAAGTTGCTCAGCTTTTCCTAGACAACATCTATAAGCTCTATGGGTTACCTACTGCCATTATCACCGATAGAGATAAGCTTTTCACAAGCCTCTTTTGGAAGGAACTCTTCACTAGTCTTGGAACTCAT
>JAOQMM010000001.1:20177598-20198957 GCA_027563515.1 Erythroxylum platyclados
GACGATGCGTTTAATTAGAGTCTAGCATTGTATCCCTATACTGGGAACTACCGAATTATTCACCAGCTGTATTTAAGCTGGCCTATCACGGATGTTTGTTATGTCTTAATAGAATGAATGTAATGTTTCTCTCTCTTTGATTCTCTCTTGATTCTCTCTAATTCTCTCTCGCTCTCTGTGTCAATCTCTCTCTCATTATTCTTCTTTTTTCTCTCACGTTGATCCGTTGGTTGTGTTGTAATTCCGTTACCCTCATTAATTCACCCAACAGAAGTAGATGGCGGTGACTCAACCTCCAGCACCTCTATATCCTCCATCGCATTCGGCGCTCTGAACTTCACATTCAATAATAGCCCCAATGCTTGCATCTCTCTCTGATCCTTCAGGTACAAATTCAAATTGCATCACTCTTTTCCTTTAGACATAGATTCAAACTAGATGTAAAAGAGATGAACAGTTGGTTTCAAGATGGGTTTGCTAAAGAAGAAAAACCAAAACTTTCTTACAATAAAAACTTTTGTTATTTTCTTGTTTTCATAGAAATCGTTGCGGTTTTTTATTTTCATAATTTATAAACAAGAAATTACAATAAATTTAAACAAATATGTTTTATGGACTTGCTATTTTACGGAAACAATAACAAAAAACGGAAAGGAAGAAAAGCCCCTTAGCCTTTTAGGTAAAGTAGAAAACCAAGAATCAAATCAAATGCTGGGCCCAGAGTTCTTTACAAAACCATAACAAAAAATCAGGCCCATTCATGACTGATATTTAATTTTATTCGAACCGCAAAATTGAAATAAACTACTCAGTTCGCCGGAGTAAAAGCAACCACGAAGTGACACCATATATGAATACTGTATTTCTCCTCTCTTTCATTTCCTTTCATGTTAGCGATGGTTTTAGATTTTGGAAGCTCTTTTGAGATGTTTTTGTCACGTTTTTCTGTCAGTTGAAGGTTCTCTCTCTCTCTATATATCTTCTTTTATTCGATTTACTTGCACTTCGTCAAATTTGATGTACCTATGTTTGTTAGGCATGAAGGAATCTATGGATAAGTGGATAATACTCACTCAGTAAAGTGTTAAGAGGTGAATTATAAGAAAAAAAGTTAAATGAAAACAGAATGTTTGAAGGGCTGGTCCATCGAGTGCTGGTTGGGTATCTGGGTCGCTTCGTCAAAAATTTCCAGAAAGATAAACTCAAGCTCGACATATGGAATGGTAATCAATCTGTGTTTCTCTAACTCTCTATTTCTTTAACTTCATTTTACAAGCTGTGAACTGCCCATCATTGCCATCAAGTTAACACTCTTACTTGTGATAAATTTCCATGTTTTTGTTCTTTAAATGTGTTAAATTCTCTGTCTAGATTGTTATGAGTTAACTCTATTAAATGCTTCATCTTTGTTTTTTTTTTTCAGAAGAAATAGTATTACTGGAGAATGCAGAGCTAATTCCTGAAGCTTTTGACTATCTACAGTTGCCATTTGCTGTAAAACAGGGTATATAGCTCAAGCATCTCTTGGTTTGTCCTTTTCAGACTGTTTTCTTTTTCCACCTCTCTTGTTTCCCTCTTTGGGATTTCTGACATGCTCATTGCTGTTGAATTTTGTTTGCTCATCAGGTCGAGTTGGTCGATTAAGCCTCAAAGTTTCATGGAAAAGGATTGGTCGAGAATCTCGTGACCAACTAGTCACTATTTCTATCGAAGATGTATTCATTTGTGTATCCCAGCGAGATGATCAAGATGTAACCACAAAACTTCAATGCATTTTCTATTTGTTGTTCCAATAAAATTCTATCTCTATGCTTATGTATTTGCATTCATGCATTTATACAAATTTGAACAAATAAGTTTTGAGGGCTAGAAGGAAATGTAATATGAATCTCAACTCCTAATGCTTTGTCGTTTATCCCTACCTTGGCAGTGGAGCTTGGATGCAATTGAAAGAAGAGAACTCGATGGCAAGAAGGCTCAACTTGCTGCTGCAGAGCTTGCAAAATTGTCAAAACGTGTTTGTGGTATGCTACTTTAAATAATTGAAACTTGGACGATGTTAGATATAATGTAGCTAAAAAAATATTCCAATGATCAGATTACTATGAATGTTTGATTCTTCATAACAATTATACTGTGATGGGATTTACATTCACTAGAAATTGTACAATTGTTGTAATTCTCATTACATTACTTCTCTATTCAATGAGAATACATTCTATAAAAGATTCATCCATTACATGGCATTCTGCCCATTGTCACAATATGGCTACTTTTAGTTCATAGGCCCTGCAGTTTGGATGGAAATTCTAAACAAACTAAAGAAATTAGAGGAGCTTCTACCATCTTTACCACTTCCATTATCATAATTATGCATCACCTACTGCCTCTTGTATGGATACTCTCATGCTTAGTATTCATTTTAGCATGGTGCTACTTACATTTTTGTTGTTCCCTGCAGAGACTAACAAGGGAAAGTCTTTTTTCTCTTTCATTGCTGCTAAGGTAATGCCGTATCTACTAGTGATAATATCTTGGTAGCATGGCTTATGCAATAATCCTTTCACTTATTCTCTTCTGATTTAGTATTTGTTCTTTGCTAAAATACTAGTAGATTTTGTTGTATTGTTTGGTTATTAGAGAAATGTATTGTTGATTTTTTTGGTATCATTCTGATAAGTTTTTTGATTTTGTGATTTGTTATTTTGCTTGTAGGCCTTCGACATTATCCTGGTGTCTATAAAAAATTTGCATGTGCAATACAGCGAAGTGCAGTTTGATTCGGTAAGCTCAATTTCCTTTGTTCGTCTTATCTGTTTTATAATTTTATGGCAGAAATTTGTCACTGCTGCACTATTCCATTTTGCATTTTTTTTTTGCTTGATTACTTCTCATATTCACAATGATGGAATGGAATACCAGTGACCAAAATTTCATCACTTTCAAGGCTTGCTATTTGAACTAAAAGATTTATTAGACCAAATAAGTCCATAGTAATAATTGGAATATTAATTTTTCAAAAAAAAAAAATAATTGGAATATTATATTAGTTGAAACATTTGGTTTTGTTGTTTGGACTTTGGAAATTAGGTTGGATTTTGAATTACACAGGACTAATGATTGATTTTTGTTAAAAGATTTTCTACTGATTACTTTGGTTGCAAATACAAACTGTGTTACATTTCATGTTCTGTTAAGAGCTTTAGGGGTTTTGTAGCTTATTTTAAGTTTACTCAAGATATAAAATAAGCAGACTTCAGCTTAACATGTTTGAGTTACATAGTTTGGGTACCATGAAGTGATTGATGTTGGAGATTTGTGTTCATGCAAGGATGTGGAGCGTAATATGGTGCTTTTTAAAAATACTTTCCAAGTTAACATTGACTATCACTACCTAGCATGCATATGAATGATTGAAGCTGAGCAGTTATTGAATTGCACGGTTGAGGGTGATGAAGAATTGACGGTGTTGGAGATTAGTGGTTCATGGAACAATATGGAGTGTAACATAGTGTCATTTTCTTGCTGTTTTCATAGTGTCATTTTCTTGCTGTTTTCTTTTACTATTTGGCATAAATAATGATTATCAGGTCTCTTCTGAAAATTTTTAAGTCACGAGATCTCTTTGTCTTTATTTGGGTAAGGCAAGTTTTATTGATCAAGAAGAGGGGTAAGGTTCTTTTGCTAAACATTTGCTAGAGAGCTACTTGCAAGGAAAATTTGACAATTTCATAGGATTTATATCTTCCTAAAACCACCTTCAAAATGTAAAAGCAAAGGAAAAAAACCCATAGTGGTAACATACATAAAGTACTCAATCCAGAAGAAATTGAAGATTGCAATTAATGATAATGATAATTAACTGATACAATAACTTTGTATTAGTTAAAAGGAACCTGTCGTCGTGTTTGTGTTTATTGCCTTAAAGACTAATATAATTGGTTCACTTCTTTTTTTGTTTGTGTTGTAAAATCCTGCATTTGAGAAGTGGTCTAGTTGAATGAGAAGTTGTTATTTTTCCTTTTCATTGTTGCAGGCACAGCTTCGTTTGGGTTTGAAGTTTTCGAGCTTAACAATGAAGCAGAATCTGGTTGGGTAAATTTTTTAGGTCGACTCTTTTATTAACGTAGTTCACATTCTTGTGCTAATATTTTCTTTCCTTTATTCTCTGGTTGTGTGAGCCGAGAACTGTGACTGCCTGCCACAAGTTTACTTATGGAAAATCATTTCATTTTTTGTGGAATGTCAATTTTTCATCTGTTATTCTCTTGCTATTTACCTTTGATAAATCACATGCATTGGCTTGCATGCAATGGAAACTCGATAAATTTCCCAAAGAACCAATAGTAAAGAGTCACAAATGGTTGAGGAATATGCACAAGCAGTTTTACTTTGACATGCAAAATGTACTCTTATTAGTGGAAATATGACATTCATTACTGCCATTTTCAATTACTCTGCAATTTCATAGGTATATAGTTTTAGCTGTTTCTTTGTTGCACCTTAGTATTCAGTTGATCCATGGTGGCTGAAAGCAGTTGGAATAATTTGGCTGTACTATTTTATGATGTTCAACCCACTAATAGATTATATGAGTTGCTTGGTGCTTTAGGTCGCTGTTATCATGAGCTTGAATGTTTAAATTGTAATTTTATTGTGTCCTTTGTGAGACTACTTGGCGTACATATCTCTGGTTGATTAAGACAAGGAAAATGAAAATAATATTTGTAGTTCTTGTATATGGATCTGACAAAGTATTAGAGAGGGAAAACCTACTCTTGAAATGTAGAATAGAGCTACTAGGGCCATGGAAATCAGGAAATCCTTTTGGCTGTACATGTGGTACCACTCTGTGCATTTTCATATGGTACGTGTATCTTAACCTATTATAAAGTAAAAGAGATACTAATGGAGTGAATAGCTGGGCGCTATTCACTGGAATTCCTTGACCAGAAAAGCCGACTGTGAGAAGATTTTCATTCTTGCTGCTTAGAGAAGTTGGGTATTAGACTGACAGAGTAGTAAGGATAGAAGAACTCTAGGGAATCAAATATAGAATCTGTTTGCGTGGCTTTTCAAAACTTTCATTATGTGTTTAGAACCAGTCTATGTTATGTTTTTCTTATCGACGCAATTTTCTATTTTCATGAGCTCTTTACTTCTTTGTACCATACATTTTCAATTACTTGTGGCTTATGATTACATCTTTTTTCAGCTCATCTGTTGGAGGGGCCCAAGTGAATAAAACATTAGAAATTGAAGGTTTCGAAATTTATTGCAATGCAAGTAAAGGTCCTTTGGAATCAACAAATTCTGGTGATGCAATGGACTATAAGCCCCAGGCCACTGCAAGATCTGATGGCAGTAAATTTGAACGTTTATTGCAGCCGTTTAATGCATCTTTGTCACTTGTGGTATGAGAAATCAAAATGATACTCTTTCTTCAAAAGTCATCAAAGTCATAGAAATATCTTGTTTGAAGATGTTTGTCTTCATGAGATATTTGTAGGCATGGATATAATATGTAATTCAGAGCGCATTGATGCTTTTGGTAGAAATGATGTGTTCTTGTCATGGGTTTCTGTGTTCATTTTACTTTTTCCTTCCTCTCCTTGATCACTTACCTTAGAGTATGACCTTGATCTTTTTGTTAATTCTGCTTTACATGCTTAGCTCTTTACATAGGTTGGGGATTGGGTCTACTTAAACAAGATGTGGAAGTTGTTTCCAATGTGAGTTTGTTTTTGACACAACATTGGTTTAGTAGAGAAATCAATTTAAAAAAATTTAAGATGCATAACATTGTGGAATCATGTATTATTGCTTCGGATTTCCTGGTAAATATTTGGTGCTAACATATTGTATGTTTGCTCATTAATGTGAAACTTGTTTGTTGCAAGCAATAGTATGTATTAGTTGGCTTATGGTCAATATCTTGTCTCTGCAATTGTTTTTCTTATCAAACATGATGCACAAATATAATCTAGAAGTCATTGGATGTTGACTGCAGTTTTCCTATGGTGTCATGTTTGATAAAACAACATGGTCTAAGATTATATGATTATTATTTACAAGGTTTAGATTGTGAAAATTTGACTTTCTTCTGTAGTTTAACAGAACAGGAAAACTTGATGGTGATTTGCCACAGTACTCAATTGCAGCAGAGTTTACAGGCTTGGTTGGTTCAATGTTTACTTGAGGCATTTACTAGTTATACTCAAGTGCCATTTGTTTAATAACTTAATATAAAATAGTGCTAAAACTGTTCTTTGTATCTTTTTTTTTTTCTAGGAGGTGTTTCTAAATGAGGTCCAATTGCAAAAAATTCTGATGTTATTTGATTATGTAAGCACAAGCCGCTTACGGGAGAAGTAAGTTCACTGTTATCCCCTTTTCAACATTTCTTTGATTGGTTATGTGCTTATACCAGTAGACTATTAATAGCTCCATACATGGATTTTTTCTGCTATATCATGTCAAGAAACTAGTGAACTCGAAAGCTTAGCTTTATGGATGAAGCTTAGCACTAATCATATATTAAACCCAAAAGTTTTTTCCAGAACTTTTATAACTGATGTTATGGATTTAACTTCATTTTATTAGCTACTGTTGCTAATTTTGATGTCTAACAGGTGTCTACACAACATATTGTTTCACTTGTTTTGTTTCTTGTGCTGATTTTTCAGTCTTCAATGTGGAGTGCCACTTATGAAGGAGATGCATCTTAACCATTTCCCTTTATTAATTGTTTGATGACTACTCGTTTTCTTTTCTTCCCTTTCGTGTTCCCATGTTGTATCATGTGTTTTTGTGCTGCCCTACAGTAGTAAAACCTATGTTGCATTTATGGGAAAAATAGAGTCCTCATCAATATCGAATTATTTGCTCATTTGCTTTAGTGTATAATCATGATATGCATATCCAGGTGGTGCCAACATCCAAACCCAAAACTTGTATTCAATTTTCTCTGTTAATGTTTAATGTAGGTACGGAAGGTATCGTCCCTGGGGTTGTCCTTTAACACGAAAACAAAATGGTTGGCAAAAGTTATGGTGGCACTATGCACAGGAATCTATCCTGTCAGATGTTCGTCGGAAGCTGAAGAAAACTTCGTGGAGATATCTGGGACAACGATTGTATGTGTGTTTATATCTTAGATGTACACTGTGACTTGGATTTGGCTTGATAAATTTTCTTCCTTAAGACTTGACATAAGGGTTTTTTGACAGTTCTGATAATTTATTAACTGCTTCCAGCAAATAAAAGAATGGGGGAAACATGGATAAGTAAAACCACAAAGCCTAGTGGTTAAGGAGGAAGTACTTCCTCTTCATCCAGGCTTCAAATCCTGATAGATGTATGGGGTTTAGAAGTTGTAATTATTAATGCTTTCCATTGTACCAGAAAAGAAAAATGATTATTCCTTACTGTCAATTTGAAGAATCATGCATTTGCTACTAAGTGATTCACCCCCACTGTCTGTCAAATATTTTCTGTTTAACTCATAAGTACGGAATGTGAGAAAGAAGCCGAGAAAATGTCAAATCACAGGACAGGGTAAAAGTCTATGATATACTTTTGCTGCATGTGCGCCTATGTTTTACATATGTACTTTTGTTATTTTCTCTATATTTACTTTTTTATTTTGAATATAATAGTTTTTCACATGATCACATTCTTCTTTAACTACTGAACCTTTTATAACTTTTTATCTCCCTTTTTATTACTGGGACCAATTACAGGATTTATCGTCAGAAGTACATTGAGTTGTACAAGAATAAGCTAGAATTTCTTCAACATGAGCAGGTAATTGTTTCTCGGCCATATATCCATACTATTGGTCTATGGCCATCTCATCAATAGTTTGGATGCATAAACCTCAATGAGGGTTTCAATAACTAGAAAGAAAATGCTGAGGGTTTCAATAACTAGAAAGGAAATGCTTATCTAAATGTAGGTTGTAAAGTATCTTGGTTTATGATATGGAAATTGATGGTGCTAGATCATGTTATTAAAATAATTATAGCCAACAAGAGTGGAAGGTAAGAGCGTTTCCAATGTATTATAAATACAAGATATCTTTGCTTCTTTTGCTTAATTGTAGAGGACAATTTTCTGACTTTGTTCCATTTTCCTGCTTGTATTGCTGTTGGTTTGAGGGAAACAGATTTGTTACTTTCTATCCGTTGTGGCATTGATTTGTTATATTACCTGTATTCAGTCAGTTGATGATTATATTCTTCGGGAGTTGGAGCAAATTGAGAAAGACTCTGATGTTGAAGATATCTTAAACTACAGATCTGCTGCTGAACATGAACTAGAGGTATATACTTATCAAATGCACCCTTTGGTTTTACTCCATTGTGTGGCTGTTCTTTGATCTGTTTGACTAAATTACATTGTTAAGCTCCAAGAGATGCATTACAATTTGGTTTCAAATTCTATTGGGGACTAGGTATTAAATGGTTTCAAATTCTTTATAATTAGAATCCACAGGAATTCCTGGTGGGGCATATAACTTAATACTAGAATGGGTGCAGGTCTTTTAGTGCATTGCGAATTCCCATCATCGACTAGCTGCTTTTATTTTTGGTGGAATTTTTCATTGAAACTTCTGTAGATGAATTGGAATTCGATTGTTAATGCTAGATGAGAGTTTTAAGCATCTTCAATATCACTTTTACATATAAATGCATGCTGTCAACAATTTACATATGTAACTGATTTACAGGAACTTCTTTCAAACTCATCGTCTTTGAATCTTGGGATTAGTGGTCCCAGTGCTATGGTAGAGAAGACACAAGATGAGCGTGCATATGGAAAATCACGTGGTTGGTTGAATTGGCTTTCCCTTGGTATGCTTGGTGCTGGTGGAACTAATGATTCTAGTCAATTTTCTGGTGTCGTCTCTGATGAAGTCGTACAGGTGGATTTCTAGTCTTTATGGTAAACTGTTATTAAGTGAATTACAATATATTTGATGGTCATCAATGATTTGCTTTTGTCCTTTATTCAGGATATTTATGAAGCAACAGAGTTCCATCCATCAGTTTTATCCACTGGGGATGCTGATGTAAATGAAAAGATGTTTGCTTTTGCAATGAAGTTTAGCATAAGCCAACTTTCTATAAGCTTGGAAAGCCTGTATGCTTTCTGATTTTCTGATCCTCTCTATTCATTTTTCTTGTTTTGAGTTTGGGATATTTGTGCCAGTTGATCAAACACTTCTTCACATTTGCAAGTTGATAAATTATGCTTTTAATCATTATTACTTAGTAGCTAGCACATATATAGTTGTTTTCCATCAGGAAGTGGACTCTTTCTAATATATGTCTGAGTTTATTGACTAGAATCTGTCTGGTAGTCTTCTACTCTACATCTAAATCATTGGTGGTTTTTTCTTGTTTCAGTTCTTCTAGGCAAAAGATTGCAGACTTGGTATTTGAAGGTGTGGTTTGTGAATTCAAACTTTGGGAAGAATTGGCAACAGTAATATGCTTTATTAATTCCGGAGAGATAGTTGATCCCTATAATGGAGCTACCATCCTAAAGATGAGAAAGGTTTGTTTCTTGTATGGTAGCTACGTGTGTTATGATTATAGTTCTGAATGATTGGTTTCAAATTGTCTTGTCATTTTGTTTTTCTGTTTATGGGATTTGCTTCTCTTCTTTCCCTCCTTTTCCTCTTTCAAGTCATTTATATGATAAATGGGAAGAAGTTGGTCTGCGCTAACGTTGGCCCCCTGTTTTAGTTCACATATTTTGGAACTTTGCCAGAGGGAATTTCAAATCATTAAAATTTCTTTGCCTTTTAACAGTCGTTGATGGATAAAAATGTCGAGGAAAATGATCTTAGCTCTTGCAAGCTTCAAGTTGATGTATCCTCCAAACAAGAGGTTGGACTGTCTGTGAAGGTACTATTTTGTTTCTGGTTCTCTTTGTTTACAGTTTTCTCCTTGCCATTTCTGAATCATAGCTCTTGATGCAGGCAACAATTCAACCACTTGAACTTACTTGCGAGATGAATTTTCTTCTAAACTTCGTGGAATTTTTCACTATATTGAAGTTGGTTGAGTTTCAACATGATAGGGTAATGCTTATTATGTTCAATTGTTTTTCATTCCAAAGCTGAATTTTTGGACTTTATTGCCATGCTTTATTATGCCTGATTCCTAGATTTTTGAGTGATTCTATTTTGAAAGAATTTATAAGAATAGGGGTAAAGATGCTCTAAATGGGGTGTCAAAATAAAAGCAAATATAGATAAGGATGCTATCAATGGGTGCCCTGGGGTATTGGAAGGAAAGACTAAAGAAGGATAGTCAGGCTCTCAATGGACTACCATACGAAGAGATAAGATAAGATTATCAATCTCTCAATGGGGTATTGGTGTTTTGAAGAGGATAGGCTCTCATAATTGGAATTTGGCTTTGATCCCATAAGAAAGTAGAGATACAAGGAGTGATGAAGGAGAAGGAGAGGGAAGAAGAATATACATAATGGTTTTTACGTGGTCTAGTTGTGAAGTTGACTTTTATGAATACAAGGACTTCGAAGGTTTCTAAGTTTTATTATTCATTACTTTACTCAGTCTATCTATAATAGCTGGTAATACAATTTTCCATAATAACATAATACAATATTCCATAATAAGATAATGTAATATTATTACTAATAACTAAACCATCACATCATGAGATACAAAAAAATATTTTTATCTTGGACATATAGTAATATTCCTATTTTCAAATGTTAGATTTTCTTTAGTTTCAACACACCCAATTCCTACAAATGATATATTTATGAAATAATTCAACATTCTTTACTGTTGTTGAAAAATATATGGTAGAAACTTGAATTCCAACTGTAAATTTTAAAAAACAGAATCACAAAACTCTTCCTTAGGCTTTTACCCAAATACCCATATATACATTTGAGAATGCATGTTAATAGGTTGAATGTTTCCTATATGGGACATATGCCTACATATTAAGCATACCTCTCAACACTCTCCCTCAAGTTGGGAGCATGAGTATCTAATATACCCAACTTTTTACAGAAAACACTCGCTCTAAGCCCATGAAGTAACGAAGTAAAAATATCAGTAACTTTTTTCCCAATCCTAATATGAGTAGGTACAAACAGTTCCTATTGATTCTTTCTCTAATGAAATAACAATCAACCTTAATATGTTTGGGCTGCTCCAGTCTATGCTCCTGAAACACAAGACTGGCGGTAATATATACAAGTACTTGATTATTATACCACGTCTCCATAGGAGTAACTTCTTCAATCCCAAATTTTTTAGAATTTGTTTCATCCCCACTATTTAACTCAAGACTAGATGTAGAAGACACATATTATCTCATGCTCTTTTGTGAAACCATCTTTAAGCATCAGCAGACTTAGCCCAGGCAACATCATATTGATCATCAATTCTGGTCTGTCCATGATATACAACATACCTGGACCCTTTCTTAAATTTCATAGTTTGGGCTATTGCTTGCTTAGATGATTTCGAGGTGATAACACAAAGTGGCTTTAGGATAGCATCCTACAAAGAATCTGTCAACAACTCATTTCAAGACCCTTGTGATGAAAAGGTGGTTGAGTAGTCTCCTCAAATGTAAGAGATAGTAGAGATTACGCAGATGTGGCAAACGATAATAGAGAAAATCTTTTGAGGGAGAATAGGATTAATCAATTGAAAATGTCTAAAAATATCCTTACTTTGGCCTGAAATGTATAGAGTACTATGTTAAAATATTAAATGCATGAATTAGCTTTTCAACATCATCAACAACAATTCCCAGTAGAAATCTTGCTGATGAACTAGCTTTTCAGAAATGTGAAAAACCTTTAGAAAGATATTGCTTCTCATCATTCCTTTTTTCATTAGATCATACTTTTAATGCTATCGCCATTCCTCAGCAGGTTCTGTTATCATTAAATGGCTTTGAAGATACTAGAACTCGTCTATCGGCGAAAGCTGAGTGAGTTCCTTTGACACTTCTGATGTTGATTAGTTTTGCTCAAATTAGTAATCCTGTGAATTCTGATTTGAGAATTTCGCATAAAAATTTTACAGATACATCTTCTCAAATCACAAAAAGCTTTACTGGGATGTCAGAATCAGCAATATAAGTGTTCATTTTCCTTGGGGAAAGGTTGATTCAGAGCAATATTTGT
This sequence comes from Erythroxylum platyclados, assembly GCA_027563515.1. Classification (NCBI taxonomy): domain Eukaryota; kingdom Viridiplantae; phylum Streptophyta; class Magnoliopsida; order Malpighiales; family Erythroxylaceae; genus Erythroxylum; species Erythroxylum platyclados. The sequence continues at coordinate 20,189,788 of JAOQMM010000001.1, forward strand.
TGGTAATTTCTTTCTATTATTCTTGTGGATCTTTCTTTCTTTCTTTCTTTTTTTTGTGTGTTAGTGGTCTTCTTCTGAGGTTCCTGTCTCTGTTACTGCTATGATTACTTCCAGTTGTTTGAATAAGAGTTATTATTCTTCCTACTCATTTAGCGTCTGGACCACCTCATTACTTGAAGATGTTCATCTAACTTTGAATGCCAATACTTTCCTCCCTTTGATTGTACAACTTGTTCACTGGATTTTATATTCCTTAATTTTGAAAGCGTGAATGACTACTACACTTTTTGTTTAGTCAACCAATTTTACTGGTTATTTTTATCTTGCATAAAACTTTCCAAGTTTACAGACTTTCACAATCATCGCAAAAATTGAGCGGCCATGAGTTAAGTGCAAGCAGTGTTTTGGTTTTGGACTTGCTAATTGGAGTTCCAATGTTTTTGCCTTTCTGCATACTGTTCTAGGCTTATGGTCCTCCTATGTATATAATCACAAGCCAATCCTCTTACTTTAATAATTTCCTTCTCATTACTCTTACTGATTGAAATTTATCAACAAAGTTTCTAATAATCTTACCAAGAAATTCTGCTTATAGTTTTCAATCTTCTAATTTTCTCATGACATTTTTATTAGTTTAGCTTTGAAAGAAGGTTTTATTGTATTAGAAGACCAATAATAGGAAAAAGTCCCTCTACTTCTCCGGAAATGAAATAGAAAGGTATAAAGTATCTAATAATAAGGCAATGTGTGAGGTAGTGAGAAACAATCCATGCAAATGGACATGTGTTGTATTTGGGTTCTGGAATCTAGTCAATTATAAATTTGTGAATTGTCAGGGAGTCAGGGATGAGCCTGAAATAATTTAGAACCTCAAGCCTTCTCCAACAAACCAACAATTCATCTTCTCTTCGCAGCCGTGTATTCTCTAACCATGACAAGCTCTCACTCTCTTTGACTTGGGATAAGCTAGAACAGAGTTGGCCTGAGCTAGAATATGAATGTTCAAGGCTTATGTACTGATTTCTTTTTTAGCATTTAACTTTATCTGATGCCAACCTGCCTGTTAGGACCTTTATTGCAACATTAATCAATGGGACGTGCATTTTTTCCTGCTCCCTTTATGCCCCACTTCATTCAATTCGAAGTTCCCCAACATGTATACCCAGAATAAATCAGTTGGTGGAAAGTGCCAAATATTTATAAGTTTACTTGGTATCATGATTGTTGTTTCCTATGTTACATGGACCTTATTTTGTCCGATGTGATGGAGAAAATAGATTTTAGCTTTTGAAATTGTAAACAAACTCACAGTTTGTTACTCTGCAGACATTTCATAGATTTGACTTCATTTATTGGGCAGGTACTGAAAATGGAATCCCTTCTTTGTACTTCTAGGTGTGATACTCCTAATTTTGGTGAAGGATGTCATATCAGGGAACAGTTTTCAAGGCCAGATACTGCCAACAATGTTCTAATGGGCTTCCAAGTTGAAAATTTCTTCAACTATTTTGAAATCAAAATAAATGATGTTCAGGTAAGTTGTCCTGTTCTCCTGAGATTTATATGCTCTCATTACTGATGACTGAAAGTCAGGTCGGAATGCTGCAGTCGAAGTTACTTATTCCTCAGCATCCTCAGACAATTACTATCTTGGACAAATTCAGTGCTTCAATCACTTTGGCGTCTTGCATCATTCCTGATGAATCAATACTGAAACAATTAGGGGTAAGTCAATCCAATGTTCAGCCTATACTATAGCAGTAGCATTTGCTATGTTTGGTCTAAACCCACTTACTTTGTAATTGACAAAAGGAATCATAGTTGGTACAAAAGTAAGCTCTTTACACCCTGCTTGATTTCTGAGAAGTTAACTGGAGATCAATAATTAGTTTGTGACAGTTTATCACGTGAAATTTTTTTAAAATTGATTAACTGAATTGTTTTTCCAGATCTGTGAGATAGGTTACTTTCATTTCAGCTTTCATATTTGTGTTTTGGTCGCAGGTTTATATAATTCTACCGTCAATCCATGCAAACTTTAGCAAATCAATTTATGAAACAATTTTAGCATTCATCAGATATCAACATATTCTTCAGTCAAGGTCCAAGCTTCTGAAACGGAAATGTGGTAGATCAGATGAAGCCACAGTGATTCTACCTTCTACTTCTGTTTTTGGTTTCTTTATTACGGCAAAGTTGCATTCTGTCTCTTTGCGCGTTGACCTGGAAAATGATGGAGAAAATAGCTCAGTTCTAACACTTTCTGTTCAAGCACTAAGTACTAGGTATATTGTTTGCCTGCTTAATCTATAATTTGGAGTCATTGTATCAGGCTCTTTGAACACTATATCTATACTTTTTGTACTCATACTTCTCTTGTACAAAATTGAAGGTATGCTCATGCTGATTTTCAAGAGTTCTGTCTCTGTACAAAAGCATTGAAAGTTTTTACTTCACCCTTGAATGGTGAAAGTGACAGCCAGATTCTTTGCTTATCTGGCAATCAATTTGATTCTACCTCTGTGGACCAAGAAGACTTTGATTTTAATGATGAATGTAAAATCACTGAATCATGCTTTTGTTTAAATTATGGAGCTCGCCAAGGTTTCCAGGAGTGTACTATTGGTCTTAATAATACTGAAATCCATTGCAATCCGCTTATATTTGCGCTGTTGTTTGGGTTCTATAGCAGAATCACTTCATCTGCTGCTTCTTTTATTAGCGATGATTCCTTCAGTGGTCTTTCTGTGAAATGTCAAAACAAAAGGCCAGGTTTTTGGTTCAACAAGTTTGGATTCTCAAATTTCTTTGATACTGGCTCTTCTGACCTTGCTGGCATTTCTTTGGATTGCTACCCATTCCTTACAATAATCAATACCGGGTCTATTGGTAGTCTTGAGTGTTCACTCCGTTATGCCAGTCAGGACTGGAGGAAATTTTTAAAGCTAAGGAATGAAGATCCCAAATGTCCAAAACAAAGTTCGGAGAAAGAATGTAAAAGTTCCTTTGATGCAAATTCAGTTCCTGTCTCAGGAAGTTTTTGGGATTCAAACGTATTTAATATTGATTTTAATTTTTCCGAAGTCAGATTGCATTTCCATGATTCTTCTTCTGTTATTGGATCTGTTTCACTTCCCTCCTCCAAGTCTTCAATTGTACTCTATGAGGATACTCTGGATCTGCTTTTTTCCACGGAAGGATTGATTCTCACATCTCCATGGTGGACTAAAAATTTCAGAGAGTTTCTTTGGGGACCTTCATTATCATATCTGCCTCCTGTGATAAATGTCCGTATTAGGAAAGGAAGTGCTTTTTCATTGACTTCTGAACTTGAAGTAAGCATTGGTATTCAACATGTCTACTGTATTTTGCCACCTGAATATTTGGCCATCATAATCGGTTATTTTTCCTTGCCTGCTTGGAGCTTGGATTTAGGTGAGCAGACAAGGAATGAAGTTCATAGTGGCACTGAAACTGAACGTGGGGCTCAGATTGTATATAACTTTGAGATCTTGGATTGCAGTTTAATTTTGCCAGTTGAACAAGACGACTATCATTTTCTAAAGATAGAACTTCCACAGCTGTATGCTAGTTTTGTCCAAAATTGTGCTTCGGATGGTGTTCTAAAGGACATTCCTCCCCAGTACATGGTTTCATGGCATAATGTTGCAAAAACGACTCACTGTTTAAATTTATTTGGAAGGGATCTAGTTTTGTCCCTTCTGTTAGGCAAGGATGATGAATCAGGTCACACTACCCTAATTGCTCCACTCAGTGCTGATGTTTGGATTAGAGTACCTTGTGAAAGTGAATGCTTCTCAACAAGCTTTTCCAATTTTACATATATCATGTCAAGGATTAGCAAATGTCAACTCATTGCTGATGGTAAGATATTTTGGCTTTTGTTACTTATGCTGCAGCTTCGATACTGGTGTTCTCTTTTCAAATAATGTGTTAATCTCCTTCTATGACAGATTGCAACACCCTGAATGGATTTGAGGCGCTATTTACTGTCATAAATCATTTAGCTTCTGTTGACAAAGAATCTAAATATTTCACCTCCGATATCTTACACTTCCTTCAGTTAAGAAGGGATCTAAAGGAAAATGGTGAATCTCCACCTGATGACATGGACTCTGTGCTTACAGAAATTAAATGTTGTGTTGACTCATTCTCTGTTACCTTGTGTCAATCACGAAATGAAATCTCATCAGAACCTGTGGCTAAAGTGGATCTACATTTCTTGTGCTCTGCATCTTTTATAAATGATATACCAATGAGCATGGAGTTCAGTTTCTCATCCTTCACTCTATTTTCATTGCTTAATTCTGTCATGTTGGTGCAATGCCTTGACACTTCTTCAAGGTCACCTGCTCTTCACATAAGTTACACGGAATCCCTTCAGGGTGGAAAACAGCTTCAAATATCCCTTCCTTCCCTTGATATTTGGCTATACATTTTTGACTGGATTGTGTTCATTGATTCTTGTTACTCTTTTGCTCAAAGAATGACACAAAACAATGTCGTGGAGGTATCACCTAAGACTCCAGCTAAAGATATTGTTGATCCTCTGGGAGATCATGCAGCACTTGTTTTACAAGCTTCTGATGAGAATTCAGGTATGGAAAACACAATAAAGAATAAAAGACTGGACCTTTTCCTCACATTGAAGTCAGAAGATATTGGCCTTACCATTCACCTTCCAGCAGCCATGGGTGAATCTAGGATAGGGAATGTTCAAGACAGGGGGCCTCAAAATGTTTCATCTTGCTCTGAAGGGAAAAGCTATAAGTTTATTGTACTTAGTACACATAGCCGAAGTTTTAAATTAGCCTTGGTTGGTAGAAATCTAAAATTGAAGTTCACTCTGGAGAAAATATGTGGTTCCTTGGGAACTTGTGAAGGAAAAAGCATTACCAATTGGCCTTTCTTCCAATTTTCCCAAATCAATGTGACAAGTGAGATCTGTAGAACTCAAGTGGAGCTTCTTAATATCAATCTGGGGGTTCAGTGTGATCGTGTGGATGTATGGCTTTCTCATCGAGTGCTGTGCTTCTGGTTTGATGTTCAGTTTGATACTCTTGAAGCAGGATCGTCTCAATCTTTATATGGTATCATAGATTTTAGAATCCAGTTGAGAAAAGCTTCACTTTTGATAACTGATGAAAGGGTATGCATGCTTTCTACAACCTATGGTTCATATCATTTGATTTTGGACTGTTGTTACCAACATGAATGGCAATTAAAATTCTGCTCTATTGTGAACTTGTGGTAGTAGTTTTCTTCTGGCCATTTGATTATTCATCTTTTCAATTTATGGCATGAATACTGCTCCAAAACTACTTGCTCGTGAAGTTTGCGGCTGGATTCATTTCTTTGGACTCTTTGCATGTTTATTTTTTTTCTTTTACAGGATGATTTTTCTTAAGATGTAAGGTTTTGAATTGGCTTATGTTCCATTTCTTTGTGAAAAATTAACAAGGAGACACACTAAGAAAGGGGTGGATTGTGTTAGCTTTGTTAGAAGTTTCAGTAATTCAAATTTTGTGTAACCAAAGTTGTTATTTTGGAGAGAAAATTTAGTGAACTGTACCTCGCCGTGTTAAATAAAGATTGGATATTTTTTCTGTTTGCTGGGTACCCTAGAATTATTGACCAATTAGTTGTGGTCCCTCTATTTTCTGATATTTTTATTAGGAAATGAATTGGTTGAATTGATTGGATTTTGGAATATTGTATTGCATTCTGGTAAATATATGTACATTATTCTAAGCATTGTCATACATATGTTCAAGGATTCTCAATGTTCTTTGGCAAGTTAACATAAGCTCCTAGTTGTTTATCAAAACTTTGCTCTATCATCAGGTATACTTTGTTACAAACAGTGGATTATGTATTAAAAATTCCAGTTTCACTTCTGTGGGATTAGATTTTTCTGGTACCTCTCAAACATTTGCATACAAATTCTTGCAGAGACATCACACTCAGTGATGTTTATAGAACATGAAATTTCTTTTTGCATGATTAGCCACATCTCTCATGTTCAATTGTAATTTCTAGTTTCTCCATGCTTAGGAAGCAAGTGGGGTTAACAAATACCATAGTCATATAATTTGTGAATATTAATCCCTGATTTAGCATATAAAGACAGATTGTATCTTAAGTGAGTAAATGCTCCCCTTAAGGTGGTTCTGTTTGGAATACACATTTGAGTCACATTGTTTAACAAGTTTCACGTTTAACCAATCTTGCTGGATTGCACTAGTCTTTTTCTGAATATTGCCCATTGTTGTCAGAGATGTTGCTTCTTCAGTCAGGATGCTATAGATATGAAATCAGGTGAAGGTTCTAGTGGAACTTGAATGGCCAGTCTGTTGTTTTTGGTGGGGCGTGATCTAAACAAAAGTGTTAGTCCAATGGTGTTCAGCTAAGATTTTGTAATAGAAGTGTTAAGAGTCAAATAGTGTTCAACTAAGATTTTGAAAGTGTTTTCCAGTTTGGTTGAGATAACATCAAATCCAAAGTAATTATCATTTGGATGGTTCTGTATTTCAATCTTCGTTTCAACAAAATTTCATCTACTCACCAAAATCAAGACAACTATCTGCATATGGTCACTAAAAATCAAATCTTTTATTTGGATTTTCCACTTCATGCTAAAATTTTAGTGTTAGAATTCTTTATAATGTTTTTGCTTCTTACGCTGAAAGTGTTTTTTATTATGTCAAACAACTGAGTATCTGGGAGTAAATTACTTCCTGTGTACTTCCTGTGTGACAATGAGGAAAACTGAAGTCCATTTTTTTGTTATTGATGTCGCCTTTTTTTTCCCCTTGTTTAGTGGAGCTGTCGTGGACCACTGTTGGAGATTCTTTTGAGGAACATTGAGTTGCATATTGTTGCAACTCCTAACAGTATTGAGTGCTCAACTGGTAGTCATCTTGAAGTGAACTACAACAACATACATAAGGTGTATGAAACTCTGGAGATGTTAATGCCCTTAACTCTTTAAATATGTCAATTTGCTGATAACTTCTTGTATATGTTGAAGGTACTGTGGGAGCCATTTGTTGAACCTTGGATTTTTCAGATAGATATGATTAAAAAAAATGAGACGACTGCTTTCTTAAGTAGTTCTGCTACCACAGAGATGAATCTCACGTCAACTGCAAAGCTTAATGTGAACTTTACAGAATCTCTTATTGAGGTATGTTGACAGGCTAGGATGTGTGCACCCTCAAGCATCTTTCTGCTGAGCAGGCATGCCTTGAAACATCATTAGAAATTCAATCAACCTTATTTTCTTGTATTGCTAAATGGTGCAAAAACAAACATCACATTGGTGGACTAACTAAGCAAAATAGAATCTTTCAAGAAAGAATATATTTGACATTGATCACATGTAATTTTCCTGCATATTCTTACCAATCATTTAGGTTTAGATGCTTATGTTGGATGCCTGAGTACATTTTATTGAATTGAGTTTTTTGATCTTTGAGCATAGAATTGATGTCATTTCATTTAGGTTTAGATACTTTTATTGGATGCTTGAGTACATGTTATTGAATAGAGTCTTTTGATCTTTGAGCATAGAATTGATGTCATTCAATGAGCCTCCATACATTGTGCTTAAGACACATGAGGATTTTGAAGAAATGTTCCATAGACTGGGCACATCATGAAATGACAAAATCATTTCCAGAGATTTCTTTGGTACATTCTCTTGATGATTTTTTGTCTCCAAAAGTGTGCTTTCAGGACAATTGAGATGGTTAAGGATGCTTCATATTCAAGGCAACCAAATGAACCCTCTGAAGATCAAAGTTTCTCTGCCCTGAAGTTTACAGAAAATATACATGAAGGAAGATATGCGCCTTATGTACTGCAAAATTTTACTTCTTTGCCTCTAGTATACCATGTCATAGAGGGACTCATTAATCCTGATGACTTTGATTTGTCAAAAGTGAAGGACGGGAAATTTGTACTTCCAGGTGCTTCTGTTCCTATTTTTCCGAACGAAACCCCTGAGGAGTTGATCTTTCGTCAAAGGCCTGCACAATCTTCTGACAGGCTCAATGAAAAGCCTTCAAATGGAGTTATTCATCACTTTATGAGTATTCAACTTGATGGAACATCTCTACCTTCAGCTCTAATATCAATGGATCGTGTAGGACTGACCCTTTTTGAGGTTGATTTCTCTAAAGCATCAAACAAAGTAGCTGCTGCAAATGTGGAGCACCTACCAGCATATGAGATGTGTCCTGATGAGAATGCTAAATCCAATACTGCAGGTGGTTTTGTTGTTCCTGTTGTGTTTGATGTTTCAGTTCAGCGCTACAGCAAGTTGATACGGTTGTATTCAACGGTATGTAAGTGATTTTTCTTGTTGCATTTATTTCTTCTTTAGTTATGGTATGTGTTAGATTATCCCATATTGATTAAACATGAAAATATTAAAGGGTTTATAAGTGATAAGGGTAAATTATCCAAATAATTAGTTCTGGTTATTTTAGCAATGGTTGACCCAAGCCTAATTCTTGTTAATGGGCTCTACATTCTACCCATATTAAAAATTCTAATAGTATGCAAGTGATCATCTTGTTGCATCTATTTCTTATTTAATCAACGTTAACCCATTTTGTTGCTGATTTAGGTCATACTTTCTAATGCTACATCAATGCCATTGGAGCTGAGGTTTGACATTCCATTTGGAGTCTCTCCTAAGGTATGGACAAATGGACTGCTTTCCTGCTAGTAAAAAATTTGATGATACGTTGTCATACATATCAGTTAGAACATCCCAAGCAAAATTTCTGAGCCATTACTTTTGTGAAGCAAACTGGTTTTAAATGGCGAGAACTTTAGGTTCAAGTTGTAGAGCTTGCTACTTTGACATTGTTAAACAACCTATGTTCTTAATCTTCTTTTATGCGGGACATCACAACTGTAATTTCATTGTTTCAGATCCTTGATCCAATATATCCTGGTCAGGAGTTTCCATTGCCTTTACATTTGGCTGAAGCTGGTCGCATGCGCTGGCGTCCACTTGGAAGTTCTTACCTTTGGAGTGAAGTATATGACCTATCAAATATCCTTTCACAGGAGAGCAAGCTTGGTTTTCTTCGACCATTTGTTTGTTATCCATCTCACCCTAGTAGCGATCCATTCCG
>JAOQMM010000002.1:0-15534 GCA_027563515.1 Erythroxylum platyclados
TTTAGTCATAATTTCTAAATTAAATTAATTTATTTATAATTTTATGATGATTAAATGATTTTTTTGCATATTATTTGCCATGCTCCTCTTATCTACTTTTGATCTGCTATTACACATACACTTTTGCTTGACTCTTCTCTCCCTCTAATGTAATGTTTCGCCGCTCCTCTCATAGAAATTATATTGCATTTCGGAGTTTATATTGCATTAGATATAGTGTTATGACACGTCTATCAATTTCCAATTTCAAGTATGCATATTCTTCTGTAGTATTCCAAAGTCGATGTCATTGTTTAGCAATATCTAGTGGAGAAAAAACTTGTTTAGTGCACATTATCAGCCACCTTGAAGACTTACTGCTTCTCCATATCACTAATTCAGGTTACTTGAATATGGTTGTTTGCTTCGATTACAATCATCTCAAACTTATGTTCAAACTTACCATTGTTCAGGGAACCACTGTGAGAGTTGAATTTGGTGATGCAGCAGCGGCTGCTGACCCAGCTGATGCTCACATCATAAGTAGATCTTTTCCCAACACTTACGGTCAGCCCTTGGCTCATTTTCTCAGGGAAACCGCAAAAGTTCCTGATGCTCAGATAATAACCGAGCATCCCACTATCAGGTGACTGTTTAGGGATTCTGTACCCCTCTCTGGTTTGTTTTCTGAATTACACTTTTGTCTTGTCTGGACCGATACATGAAGATCAATCATATTTTTGTTTAATGTTTGTCTCTCAACAGGGTGGGAGTAGTCTTTTGTGGCAGACAATCTCCTGGAGGACATAACGTCATATGGGGTCTTTACAATGCTCTTAAACTTCACAACCCTAGCAATACTTTACTTGGATTTCTAGGTAAGCATTTTCTTTTTTTTGACGTGGCATTCACATATGCACATGTACTCATTCATCCTTAGACCAAAAGTTTGGTTTGTGTTGTTTTCCCCCCTTTTCCATTATAAAACTGGAGTTCTTGTGCCAATGTGTTGTAATAATTGAAAAGCAAGGATTCTTTGGACTATACAGTCTAATTCTCGTCTGTCAACAGGTGGTTCTGAGGGTTTATTTGCACGGAAAACTCTTGAAATCACTGATAAAATTCTTGCATCCTACAAAAATCAAGGTGGGTAGTAATCCAAGATATTGCTTCTAGATCTTTAATTACCATTTGACTATGAAATATGGATAAGATTTTTTGTATCCTTTTGCTCGATAAGGTGGTTATGATTTACTGGGACGTACAAAAGATCAAATAAGAACAACTGAGCAAGTTAATGCTGCATTAACGACGTGCAAAGATCTGAAATTGGATGGCCTTGTTATAATTGGAGGTAAATATTAATGCTTGAGGATTTGGTGAATTGATTATGGACAAGGGATATGGATGACACCGTGAGCTTGGTATTTTTGCAGGGGTTACATCCAACACTGATGCTGCTCAGCTCGCAGAAACATTTGCTGTGGCAAAATGCCCAACAAAGGTGTAGTTTATGTGCATTTTGAATTAAGTTGAAATGCTGCTGTATTCTGCAATTTGCCAATGTTGCTTTTGCAGTCAAATACCTTTGAATCTCTGAAACTTTGTTTGAGCATGTTCTTCTAGTACATCTATTTGTTAATTTCATTTGTTGGACTTCTCAGGTGGTTGGTGTTCCTGTTACTCTCAATGGTGATTTGAAGAACCAGTTTGTTGAAACCAATGTTGGGTTTGATACGATATGCAAGGTACTTGTGACAGGACTTATTAGTTTGTCATCAACCAATGAAAAGCGTTCTTTTGTTGTTCCATGCTTTGAAGAAATTATCTTCTTTGGCAGGTCTTGTGTTAATCTTCTTTACTTTGGGAACTAAGTAAAGAAGATTATAGTCTATTCTTATTTTCTAAAGTAGGATACTGGATGTTTTGACTCTTACAAGCAACCGTGAGCTCTGATTGATTTTAATGGTCAATTTGAAGAATCTTTTGATACTTCATCTTATGTGGTGTCAAATGAACTGCATTCTCAATCCATTATATGAAAGAGGTTGAGGATAATATTCTTTTAGATATTTGTCCTTACCATTATTCATCAACATACCATTCTGTGCTTGATGTGAAAATTGCATATTTCTTTTATCTGTCTGTGCTAGATTTGACTTGTTTTTGAATTTGTGATCAATATATTTTTCTTATATGGCAAAACCACTATTTAGGCAGAACAATCAGGCACATAGGAGAATTGATTGTTGAATTTGGAGGAAAAGAAATTGAGGTATCATGTTTTTCCTCGAATGCAGGTGAATTCCCAACTGATTAGCAATGTCTGCACGGATGCTCTCTCTGCTGAGAAGGTAATCATTTTTTAAAATTGATCCCAGCCCATTTTTTATTTAGTTATTATGTTTTGCATTCCCTGTACTTATAGTTTTCTGACGTGATGGTGATACAAGGCCCAAATAATGAGGTGAGAAGTATAGTGACCAGCTAACGCTATCAGTGCTGAAATATGATTTTTCTGACTGGTTTTAACTAGAAGATAAAATGAACATAAAAAGTCATTATTTCACTCTTGAATTTATTTCTCAAAAACCTTTATTCTTTTATGTTTGGTTTTCATTTTTCTCCTTAATTGAATATTTGATTTCATTCCTTTTCCAGTATTATTACTTTATCCGGCTGATGGGCCGAAAGGCATCACACGTTGCTCTAGAATGCACACTCCAGTCTCATCCGAATATGGTTAGCATTTTGTGTTATTTACTTTTTTCAGTTCCACATAATGTTATCATGTCTAGATAAATATGGAATGCACCTTCATGCAGGTGGTTCTTGGTGAGGAGGTAGCTGCATCAAAGCTTACCTTATTTGATCTCACAAAACAAATTTGTGATGCAGTCCAAGCTAGGGCAGAACAAGGTCTTAAGAATAATATTTTGTATTCTTTCATTTTCTATGCTATTAGAGTGAAAAAATAGATTTATACTTGCTTGCATACTTTGGAACCACTGCCATCGACCTTGAAAGTAACTGAATAAAAATCATTTTAGTCCTAACTAGTTAAGTTACCAATTCAACCAGAACTTGTTGAGAAGAATGCTATTAAATACAGGGTCTGTTTACCCTGCCTTGAACTACTCCCTGGCTGTAAGGTTATGAATCATTTATCAGTACATCTTTACTTAGTTCTACCCATTTAGTGATGATGAAGGTAACTAATTTGCTTTAGTAACTTTAGCTCATCTTGTGCTGTTACGGACATCTGATGAGAATTGATTGTGTCAGATAAAAACCATGGAGTCATTCTACTGCCAGAGGGACTGATAGAAAGCATTCCAGAGATGTATGCTCTTTTGAAGGTAAATCTCTCTCGTACACTAGTATAATACTCATTTATATGCATGTAGCCTGATAGTCACTTGTTTTGAATGCCTAAAGATGTGCTTAACGATCAAAGGTTCTGAAACTATCAGGAAATACATGGTTTGCTCAAGCAAGGTGTTAGCCCCAATAAGATCTCATTGCAACTTTCGCCATGGGCATCGGCTTTATTTGAATTTTTACCACCCTTTATTAAGAAACAGGTTTGAATTTCCCTTGGATACACATCAGAAGATGCATGTCACTTTAGGTCGATAGGTTTGGTTTGCCTAACTTTTTATCTTTACCATACAGATTCTTCTTTACCCTGAATCAGATGACTCAGCACAGTTATCCCAGGTATGAAGGATGAGATTCTGATAAAAAGGAACTATTAGAACTTATGGATATTGATTTATTGTCTGTCATTTATTCTCCAGATTGAGACTGAGAAACTCCTAGCACATCTTGTGGAGATAGAAATGAATAAACGCTTGGTAAGATGGCCATGTCCATTAATGTAGGATATGGGACCTAGGCTGACTCGTCCCACTTCCTTATGTACCTTAATGTATGTAATCCCAGATGGAGGCGAAAATTCAAACTTTTTCATTTTTATTTACCATAATGTGCATTTTCTTTAAGTTTTTCATTTTTATTTACCATAATGTGCTTTTTTTTTAAGTAACACAGGAACTTACACTAACATGATTTTAAATAATTTTTGTTTTAACTAAATTGGGATGTTTTGATCTTGTAGTTGTTCATCTTGAATCATAAGCTAATCACTTCTTTGTCTTGGTGTTTTGACCAGAAAGAAGGCACATACAAGGGGAAAAAGTTTAATGCCATTTGTCATTTTTTCGGTTATCAGGCCAGGGGATCATTGCCTTCAAAGTTCGATTGTGACTATGCTCTTGTATGTCATGGAAAGGAGTTTAACTGCAATCCTCCTAACTTTATAGCATTTAAGTGTCATTTGCTTATTGTGGAACTGCATACGTACAGGTCCTTGGGCATATCTGTTACCATATTTTAGCAGCTGGTTTAAATGGGTACATGGCTACTGTAACTAACCTGAAGAACCCTGTGAACAAGTGGCGTTGTGGTGCTGCTCCAATTACAGTTAGGTGTTCGTTTTCGTTTTCTGCTTTCTACTTTGTAGTTGCCTCTTCTGAACTGATACTTCTTTGTCTTGTAATTTTTTCCAATTTGCGTATGACATATATGCACTATTGTACAAATTATTGACTTCTGTGCATTCTGTAAACACTAGGCAATGATGACTGTGAAGCGATGGGCCCAAAGTCCTGGTGCTTCTTCAATTGGAAAACCTGCAATTCATCCAGCTACTGTGGATTTGAAAGGCAAAGCATACGAGTATGAACCCTTTTTTTTTTTCCCTTTTTTTCTCTGATAACCTAAACTTTATGTGCAAATATGGCTTGCATGGAGATTTGGCAGATGGTGGTAGTTTAAAGCCAAGTATGAACGAAATCAATCAGTGTGATAACATCTGTGTATCTGATCCACGTGATGCAAAAACTTTGAATACTCATTGTTTGGATCACTTGAACTATACCAACTGATGATATATTGACAACAGCACGATTTTTACTGCTAGGCGACAACATCAATACTGATTGCAAACAACAGGCAAAAATCTTGTCCCAAGTTCTCAAAATGAGATAGCTAATTTCCTGTATGGCTTTGGTTGCAGGCTGCTAAGGCAAAACGCCACAAAGTTTTTGATGGATGATCTGTATAGAAATCCTGGTCCTCTTCAATTTGATGGTCCTGGTGCTGATGCTAAGGCTGTAACCCTTTGTGTTGAAGATCAGGATTACATGGGACGGATCAAAGAACTTCAGGGATACCTTGAGAAGGTAGCACACACTTCTATTTTCTCTCTCCTTTGCTTGGCATTCCATTATTTCTTTTGACCGTGTTTTGCTTTACATGGTAGAGCACAATAACTTGAGAGTGATCCTTAATCATCAAGCGAGGCCTTTCATTTATGAAGAGATATTTGTAGATCAGATTGACTATTATAAAATAAATTCCTCTTTGTAACTTTTGAAGGGAAAAAGTAGTAAGAGGATAAAATCTCTGTCTTGGTATTTATTTGTTCTTTCCCTCAAATTTATCTGAAGTAGTCCTTGAGGCTAAAAATATGAGTAAAACCTTGTTGAAAATTTGCCATTTCAAAAAGTTATTCAGTTGACTAAGTATTTCCTGTGATTGCCAGGTACGAGCAATTGTTAAACCAGGGTGTTCTCAGGAAGTTCTGAAGGCTGCTTTGAGTGTCATGGCTTCCGTTACAGAAGTTCTCTCTGCTATGTCTTCAACTAAATCCAACAACCAGATATCCTTTTAAATTTTTCATTCTTTTTTTCAGTCACCTTCGAGCTAGCTGTGTATGGTTTGAGACATACATACTTGTGGACATGGGGTCTCCTGGTTCTTTATTTGTAATCTGAACTTGAGGGCACAGTCAGCTGTTGAGCTATCTTTTTTCCTTTCATGCTAGGCTTGTTAAGTTGATATATTATGATAAGGATTGTAATTCATGGAAATTTTTGTTATGGTTGTCTACTGTTACCGTTAGCAGCCAGATTTTATTAAGTATAAAAGCCATTTTGAAGACGAACTGATTCGGCTTCACTGTACAGATACAGAATGCTGTGGGCCGTGGAAACATACGTTAACTAATGGCAATGGGAAGTGGCTAATTAATGATGTGAAATTGGCCTACACTTAGGATAGGTTTTGTTTTTGCGTACAAAGATAAACCAAAGGAACTTGCCCAAAAAGTTATGGTAAGTTCAAAACTGAATCTGAAGGATCAGAATCCACGAGTTTAGTTTGTCAATGAATTGACTGGAGAAGGATAAGGCGAATTAATTAATTATAATAATTTAAACATAATGATGAGAATAAAGAGACTGAAAAGACGTGATCTCAGAACCAACAATCTCAAATTCCCTCCACGACGCCATTACTCTGCCCACTCAAACACAACCCGTGTGTCTTTTAGTTGTGATCTCTTCATCTCACAAAGAAGAAGACTTCAGTTCAGCCTCTTAAGTCTTAAGGTCAGTTTTTTTTTTCTTTTTTCCCCTCCTTTTCACCTATACGTATTATCCTATCAGGAACCCAAAATCTACTCTTAGTCTTGGGGTTCTCCAGATGTGATGGAATTTGATCCCGATTCTGATGCCACAATCCTTGACTTGGAAAGTCATGATTACCATTATCAACATTCCTTTACTTCCTCCACTTCTGACCCTATTCTCGAGCCTTTTCAAGGTTTGGAATTTGACTCTGAACAGTCCGCCCGCATCTTCTACAATTCATATGCTCGCCGTACTGGTTTTAGCACTAGGGTCAGCGTTTATCAGCGCTCTCGTCGAGATGGCTCTATCATTTGCCGCCAAATTGTGTGTTCACGTCAAGGATTTCGCCGCGAGCCCAATGAGAATCGGTCTAAAAGACAGCGCACTATTACTAGAGTTGGGTGCAAGGCTCAATTGACTATTAAGAAACAGACTTCTGGGAAATGGCTTGTCACTAAGTTGGTTAAAGAACACAATCATGAGCTTGTGCCTCCTGATATGGTGCATCGCCTCCGATCTCATAGGCACGTGTCCGGTTCTGCGCGAAGCCTCATTGATACACTCCAAGCTGCTGGCATGGGCCCAAGTGGAATTATGTCTGTGCTTATTAGAGAATCTGGGGGAATTCATAATGTCGGATTTACTAAAGTCGATTGCCAAAATTATATGAGTATTAGTAGACAGAGGACTCTTGGCTGTGGTGGTCAGGTTGTTTTTGACTATTTGAGGCAAATGCAGGCAGAGGATCATAATTTCTTTTATGCCGTCCAGGGTGATTGTGAGAACTCAACAGGAAACGTCTTCTGGGCTGATGCAAATTCAAGAATGAATTATAACTACTTTGGTGATACTGTTACTTTTGACACTACATATAGGACAAATCGCTACAGGGTTCCATTTGCACCATTTACTGGGTTGAACCATCATGGGCAACCAGTGCTATTCGGATGCTCATTACTTCTGAACGAATCAGAGTCATCTTTTGTGTGGCTATTTGAGACTTGGCTCGCTGCTATGTCTGGTCGGCATCCCATCTCAATCACAACAGACCAGGATAGAATAATTCGGACAGCTATTGCACAAGTTTTTCCTGAAGCCCGCCACCGATTTTGTAAATGGAATGTTTTTAGAGAGGCTCAAGAGAAACTGTCTCATGTTTATCACTCTCATCCCAATTTTGAAGTTGAGTTTCAACGGTGCATCAACTTGACGGACACCATAGATGAATTTGACACATGTTGGGACTCACTTCTTCGGGGATATGACCTCGAGCAGAGCGAATGGCTTCAATCAATGTATAAGTTTCGCCAGCAGTGGGTTCCAGTTTACCTCCGGGATGTATTTTTTGGTGAGATGTCCATAATGCAAGGAAGTGATAGTATCAGCTCATACTTTGATGGGTATATAAATGCGTCCACAAATGTGCAAATGCTCCTTAAGCAGTATGAGAAAGCAATTGCTAATCGATATGAAAAGGAAGTAAAAGCAGATTACGATACAATAAATGCCCTTCCAGTCTTAAAAACAGCATCACCTATGGAAAAACAAGCTGCAGATCTATATACAAGGAAGATATTTACGAAATTCCAAGATGAATTAGTTGAGACGCTTGCTTATGCTGCAACTGTACTAGATGACATGGGATCAACAATTACTTTTAGAGTGGCAAAGTTTGATGAAGATTACAAGGCCCACTTGATTAGGTTCAATGTTTTTGAAAAGAGAGCTAGTTGTAGCTGCCAAATGTTTGAGTTTTCAGGTATCATTTGTAGACACATATTAGCAGTTTTTAGGGTAACAAATGTTCTTACACTTCCATCACGTTATATTTTAAAACGGTGGACCAAAAATGCCAAAAGTGGGGTTATCTTAGATGGAAACAACTGCATAACTTTCAGTAATTCTTTGGGGTCTTTTGCTGCTCGCAGTGGTAGTCTATGTAGAGAAGCCATGAAGTATGTAGAAGAAGGGGCAAGATCAGAACATATCTATAATGTAGCAATAAATGCTCTTCATGAGGCCGTGAAGAAGATCGCTGCTGCAAAGGAGCATGGTCCTGCAGATGTACAAGATACTGTAATTGAAGGTGGTCGAGAACAGCACAAATTGTGCTGTCTGGTCAGTTCCTTCCTCATATAAGACCATTATGCGTTCTGTTCTGCACTTATAAGACGTTTGTTAAGAGCCTCTTGATTATTCTTCCACATTTTATTACTGATACGAGGATGTTGCAACATATGCAGCATTAGCTATTTAATGAATTCCAGGTAATCAGAGAAAGTCATTTTCTGCACTTCCATGGAAGTCTATTGGTGCTCACGTCTCTCTACATAAATATAACTGCATAATGTTTTAGGTTTATTGACGTAGAGATGGATATTTAAATAATTTGTGCATAACATGATTTATTTAATTCCTTGATGCATTCTTGTGTGGTCGGCATAGAAAGGTTCACATGGTCTGTAAAATCTGCTTCTTGGATCTTGTGGGGGGCTCTTGATGTGCTGTGATGCATGGCATGAATTTTGTGTGGTGTTTATATAAATCCAAATGTTGAACGAGAGATGAAGTTATTTGGTTGTCTTTTGTTTAGGATGAGGATCAGAAAATTCGGGAATTGACCATTGAACTGGAACATGCAAGTGAGTGATGTGAAGCATATCGAGCAAAACTGCTGGCGGTACTGAAAGATATCGAGGAGCAGAGGTTGAAGGTATCAGTTAAGGTTGAGAACGTGAGGCTTAATCTGAAAGAGTGAATGAGTTGTTCTTATTAAAATCCCCAAATAATACTTTCCTTTGACCGTTTAGTTGACTTGAAATTGTAGAAGAGTTGTAATTAGAATAGTATAGCAGTAGTATAATTGTAGGATACACAAGTGTATAAGGAAAACACAGTAGCAGCTTGGGCCTAGGGAAGAGAACTACCTACCATCTTCAAATATAACAAATGATATTTGACCATCTGAGTCATTTACTATGACAGGAAGGAACCAACCAATTTTTGTAAGTCTCTCTGATTTCTGGTTCCATAGATTTAACGATTCCTCCTCAATCTTAAACGTAGGGTATAGAAAAATAGAGAAGATCAATTTATATACAATATCAAATCTTGTTATCGAGTTGATAAGAACCCAATTAGTAGTTAATGTTTAAGAAGATAATTCGGATATTGGTTTCATAATGTCAGTCTACGTTAGTTTTAAACATTAATTTATATATTCTTCTGTTAAAATGAAATTGGGCTTTGGAAACCAAACGGCTAACATTAGGCATCTATCCAAATCCAATCTTATCAATGTAACTATATTATAACCACGCCTTGGCCCAATGTAAAATATGGCAATTGAGGAGGGCAGATTGGTAAATGAAGACCCGCTCCTTCCGGTAAAATAAATTTGAGGCCCAGTGGCTCCGCTGCTGAGTCGAGCGCGAGATTTGTCTGACTCTGGCGGTTGGTTCTGGTTCAGGTTCAGCTGTTTGTTGCCATGACATGAAGGACTGGATTCAGAGTTGTTCCATTTCACGACACCACACGCCCCATCTCTCTCTCTCTGTTTCTTCTTTTTTGTGTTTGCTTCCCTCATCTCATTCTCCTTAATCTAGCTGCTGCCCCCAAACCCTAATCCCTTCATTCCTCCCTGTTTCACAAGCAAGGCAAGCTCTCTTTTCCCATCCACATTGTTCCCTATTCTTCTGTTTTTCCTTTTATCAATCTCATTTAAACATTAATTTTATATTTATATCTCCATTACTGAAAGGAAGCAGTATTCCTTTTATTAGCTCGATAGAATTGAAATTGCTTGTTTCATTTGTGGTTCGATTTATAGCTTTTTTTCTTCCTTCTGCTGTGTTTCGGGAGGTTGAACAAGCACTTACGAATAGAATTTGATCCTGTGTTGAGTGTTTATTTATTTGTGGCTTTTTCCAACTTTACTGTGGTGTAGCCTTTATCAAAATTTTATTTTACCGCCCCTTTTTCATATGTGCTTATTCTAATCTTTTTTTTAAAAAATAAAATAGTCGCGATCGATCCTTCCGGCCTAAATATTCATGACAGATACTGAGATGCCAGCCCAAGATTTGGAAGATGACCCTGGTGTCAAACCTGTCGAGGACGGTGTTCAAGAGCAACAGAATCAACAATCTGATGCACACCACCAAGTATCTGCCGGTGACGACACCCTCACATTGCCATCTGATGTTCCAATGACTGATGTTCAACCTCCCTCTCATGATTTACCTGATGTTCCAGTTTCTTCTCAAGATAAAATTTCTCCTGCTTCTAATGGTAATGATGTCAGAGAAGATAAAGTGCCTGAACAGAAATTTGATGGTTCACCTGAAGATAAACCTGTCCTGGAGTCCAATCCTAATGGTGCCCGAGGTGAAAAATTGCCTGAACGCAGGTTTGGTGATGGTTACAGGGAAATTTTTGAACGTCAACCTGAAACTGCCACTCCTCTTCCGCTCAAAAAATATCCTACTCATAAATCAAAGCATGACATTTCGTCCAAATCCAAGAGTGTGTGGACTGATGTGGAGGTAAGTTGAGTAAAGGCGTTTAATATGTAGTTTTGTTCTAATGAGTGTTGAACAAGAGGATTGCCTCCTTTATGGCTTGCAGAGGGGGGAGTCTGACGAATCTGGAACTCCGGAGGAGCGAGCATCATTCATGAAGGAGCTTGAAACTTTCTACAGGGAAAATGCTTTGGAGTTCAAGCCTCCTAAGTTTTATGGAGAGCCATTGAATTGTTTGAAGTACGTTTAATTTTGCAGTTAACTTTGATTAAGAATCAATCTCTGTTTTCTTGTATGTTACAGACTAATTTCTGCTTCTTTTTAATGGAGTTAGGTTATGGAGAGCCGTCATCAAATTGGGTGGCTATGAAGTAGTATGTGTGCATTTCCGCTTTATGCATGATATTCTGGACCGTGTTGGTTTAATATTATTACTGCAGATTATCAAAATTCCTGTCACCAATCTTCCTTTGATGTTGCCTGTGCCTGAGCACCCTTCATGAAGTATCAGATGCTTGTTGACATTAATTTATGACAGTCATTTCTACATTTTTAGGTCACTGCATCCAAGTTGTGGAGGCAAGTTGGAGAGTCTTTCCACCCTCCTAAGTAAGGATTGCTTTGAAACATCATTCTGACAGTTCTTTATTTTATTTTAGCTACAAAATACTTGATTCATCTTATACATGTCTACATACTTGTCTAAATGCATGCCAAATTATTCTTTCATATCTTATTCTTTATAGGTATTTCCTGTGATGTGATTTGTGTCAATCAACATTTGAATGAATTGACCAGTTACCCAAATGTTTTATCAATCTATTTAGCCTTCTCTTTCTATCTTTCTCACAGGACCTGCACAACTGTCTCTTGGACATTCCGCATTTTCTATGAGAAGGTATTGATGTTCTTTATCAGCAATTATTCTTATGTTGAACCATGATGTTATGAGATTCGTCATATGACATGTCCACCCTGCCTCTCTGTACAAAAAGCTATACACCACTCTCACGCCAATACACCACTCTCACGCCAAAGAAGGAAGTGAAAAACACTTTTGCCCCAAAGAGGGAAGTGAAAATCCTTTTCAGTTAACACTCTGGAAATAACAGTGATTGTCCACTAGCACTTGTTAAAGCCTTTAGCAAACCTTCTCTGCAGCTTCTGCTGCATTCCAATTTTCCTTGAATCTTAAGGCCATTATACTAATATCTGTGCTCGTATTGCCAAATCTGTTTAGTTGTCCATTTATGATTGTTGAACTCCAGAAGGAAGTACACATGCTTAGATGTTCTAATCATCTTTACCTAAAACTTTTTACTCTGATGGTTGATCACTACTGCTACTTATTAGTAAATACTATGTGTATTTATTCTCTTAACGGTTTGCCTTTACTTGGTGCAGGCACTTTTGGAATATGAAAAGCATAAAAGACAAAATGGTGAGCTCCAGCTCCCAGGTTCACCTGTGCATCAATCAACTAATGTTGAAAAAGAGGTAGTGTCTCATTATTTACTCAATTGGCTCCAATGATCTTGAAAGAAACCTGTGACATAGTAAAACGGTGAAATTTAACCAGATTACTTGATGTTTTTGTTCAATTGCTTCATCTGTTTTCTGTTTCTAATGCTAGACTAAATAATACTTGCATTTGCTGTCTGTCTCTCCTTTTATCTGTTTATCTTCAGCCCCTTTGCATCTCTCTCTCCTGAGTCGTTAGTTCTTTGTGTAGACAAGTGGCTACCAACCACCAGGGTCAGGATCAGGCAGGGAAAGAAGAATTGCTGCAACTCGTGCTATGCAGGGTTGGCATGCTCAGCGTCTTCTGGGGTATGGTGAGATAAGTGAGCCTATTATTAAGGTTGGTTGAAAATCTAAACACCAATTATTAGAACCTCTGTGCTTGCCCATTATCTTTTACATACTGTGGACTGCAGTAATGCCTTTCTATTTTTTGTTTTGTACAGGACAAGAACTTGAATACTGCAACTAAGCGTGAAAAACCTCTGAAAAGCATTGGTAGGCGACCAGTCTAAAGATTTCTCCGTCTAGCTTGTTGTTTGTGCCAAGTCTTATTCTTTTGTTCTGGTTGCTTGAATCAGGCATACACAAACAGAAGACTAATAACATGGACCCTGGTGACAAGCATGGAAGTAATGAAGCAGATAGGGAGTTAAGATTGTTTCTTATTTCCTCTACCTCTCAATTGATTATTATTGTTTCTTATCTCCTATACCTCTCAATTGATTATTATTGTTTCTTATATCCTATGTCTCTCAATTGATTATTATTGTTTCTTATCTCCTCTACCTCTCAATTGATTATTATTGTTTCTTATTTCCTCTACCTCTCAATTGATTATTCCCATTCATTTGTGTTTTTTTTGTCCTGGCTTGTTTTGTGAATGTTTAAATTGTTTTAATGAATTGTAAATCTTTTTCCTTTTCAACTTCTGTGACTAGACTGGAGCCAGAGATTGTTGACATTGGACCTCCTGCTGACTGGGTAAAGATCAATGTGCGGGAAACTGTGAGTATATGTTTTCTGGCTTCTATAAGTCTCCCTTTTCTTATCTATTTGCCAAATTCTTTATATCGTGACAACTAACAATCTTTATGCTCAGAAAGATTGCTATGAAGTATATGCTTTGGTCCCTGGCCTTTTGAGAGAGGAGGTGAGTAATTCCTTGAAACCTTTTAATTTATTTCCTCCACATTTTGCTGAGTTTAGGCCTTTTTTTCCTTACGTTAGTGATTTACTATAATGAAACGGTTACCTTTTTGTTTGTGGCATCCAGTTCTTATGATCTTGGAAATAAAAAACTGTAAATAGTTTTGTGGTTCTATTCCCCGTAATCTTCACGGGAGACTCTTGAAAGATACAGATACCCACCCAAACACACACACATATGCATGTGTACATAGAGAGAGGGAGCAATTTGGATGATTGACAGGAGAGCCTGTGAGATTGAATTCGTACCTTTGAGTTTGATTAGGTGAGCAGATGTGCTTGGTGTAATCAACGTGAAACTGGTTTTCAGTTGCAATCTTAAACACCTATAGGGAAACAGCTCCTCAGTGGTTTATTGAGTGATTTCTTGTGATAATAAATCCTGCTGTCAGATTTAGGTAATGCATTGTCCTTCAATGTATTGGTGTACTTTGGACCACTAGCGTAGTGTTTGATCTGTAATTGAGATAGTCCATTTTTGAGCCTGCAGTCTCTAAGTTCATTAATCTTGTACTTCAACTGGTGCCTTCCTGGTGCGGCAGGAGCCTTGGCATCAGTTAAAGGCTGAGCGGTTTGTACCATTTTTAAGCTTAAAAATGTTTCTTAGTAGCAATTTGTTACAGCTTATGTTTCTGAGCTAGAGAGTTTTATTCTTGACTTATATGTTTTGGTGGATTCAGGTGCGAGTTCAGTCCGATCCTGCTGGACGCCTGGTTATAACAGGTCAACCAGAGCAGCTTGATAATCCGTGGGGCATAGCACCCTTTAAGAAGGTATTTATTGCTCCATTTAAAAGGGGCAAAGGTCTCTCTCCACAATTTGGCCTACTAGTTTTTCTGTCGGGGTTGAAGATTCAAGGGGGCTATATTACTCCTTTTGCTTGCATGTTATAGCCTATAGACTAGGCTACCAAAGTGCTCATAGTCATCATGTCTTTGTGTGTATAAAATATGACGATGTATGTGATTAGTTGTTCGTCTTGTGGGGACTAATGATTAGTTTCTTTGTTTGGGCTTGTTGAGCAGGTGGTAGTCTTACCTTCTAGGATTGATCCGCTTCATACTTCTGCAATTGTAAGTCTGCATGGTCGACTCCACGTACGTGTCCCCTTTGAGCAATTATCCAGCTGACTTTGTTTCTCTCAGTCGGGAATCGGATGCATCAGTTTTCCTTTTCCAGGGTAGAAAAGTATGGAGGTGGAATCAGGAATTAAATATTAGGCTTTGTAGATACATACTGATACTGTGCAGTGTTACTGAATATTTGCGGTACAGCTTTGAACTGATTTAACCTAGACTTTAGAGCAAATGCTAGTGATTGGTAACTTCTTACTTTGGTAACTAATAATAAGCAATCCAATTCTCCCGCTTTGCATAGAGCTATAACAACTCAGTTGAGGCAGCCAACTAAATCTACATTTCATACATATATATTTATATATATAGATATAGTTACTTGTTCTATCTTCAGCCACTCGTTGCATGTTGGATAATCTGATCAAGTACACCATTTATTTAAAATCAAGGCATCTTCCACTTAAATCACCTGAAATTCGATAATTCCTTCCGTTAAAGAGAGCAACCCTGCCACCACTGGTACCACCGCTACCGCCGTTGCCTACACCGTCATCAAGATGTCCACTTGCCGTAATACCTGAAGACTGGGAAGCCTTGGGCCGAACTTGCACAGCTTCCTCATTATCCAAAGGCAAGCGCTCGTAAACAGCAATTGAAAAGGAAACAGCCATCAATACCACGGGTCCTGAAGCTAGGGATCATTCACCAGATGTTCAAATCGTTTCCTTCTGAGAGTAATCTTCCTCGTTTAGC
>JAOQMM010000002.1:65822-118091 GCA_027563515.1 Erythroxylum platyclados
AGGTGCTGTTTTCTCGCCGAAACCCACCAGCGCCCGTGCCAACGGGCTGTTTTCTCGCCTTGAACAGTTTTCCGCATGGCATGTCTGGCATGCCATGGAAGTAAAACTGCTTATAACTAGGGGCTGACTGATTTGTGTTGAAGGAGGATGACTTAGAGTTTGTGTTACTAGTTGGTTAGGTCTGGAAGGTAGTTTCCTTTCCAATTTTTCTTTAGGTTTTCAGTAACATGCACTACAGGTTGCTTTCCAGCTTGATGCTGTTACTTGCTGAAAGAGTATCAATTGGGTAGTGAAAAGTGGTCCTAAAGATTTGTGTAGTTAGAGAAAAGTCTAGGATGAGATGATTAGTTTATGAATATGGGTTTTTTTTTTTTATCGTAGTTTTCTGTGGCTGTTGTTAGGGTTAGCAAGGTTTGTTCAACGAAAATATTTGTTATTTTTAAAATTAAAAAATATATCTAATTAAGTCGAGTCGATCTCGAAATAGTTTAAATTTGATAGGGTATGAGTTGGAAATCTTGGATCTAATTGAATTTTGGACCTAGTTTAAGTTCGATCATAAAATTTTTCGGGCCCAAACCGGTCCATTGTGATCACTGATCACTGGTGGTTGTTGTATCTATATTTGAAGATGTTTGCTTTTATGTTTGGCAATTCCATTTTTACTCAAATCATCAGTATCTGTGTATATGTCTTGTTCTTCATTTGTTTTGCACGATTTGTATCTTCGTAAAGAAGCAAAGAGTGGAAGGAAAAATGTAGTATCCCCATTCCCCAAGGACCTGAACTGAACAATATATAATTTATATTTTTCTCATGAGATTTTAAATGAATTTTATCTGCGGAAAGTAGGGGCTAGATTATTCTAATTTACAATTTTTTTTCCAGATTTTAAATAAAATTTTTTTTAAAAAAAAGCGAATTTATCAAATATAATTAATAAGATAATTCTGTATTAAAAAATAAATTAAATTTAAATGAAATTCGGATAATTTGAATTAAATCTAATTCAGTTAAATTAAATTCAATACGTTAATTTTGACTTCTCTTAACTTGGGGTTGGGTTAATTTGTCATCTCTCAAAATTTATGGTTTTCTGTTGCGGCTGGCTCTTCGCAGTCGCCAATTACTGCGATTGCAGACCTCCTCCTCCTCTCTCTCTCTCACACGTACACACACAGAGAAGCAAAGTAAGAGAAGGAGTAACCTGTGTTTTCCATTTCCGCAGTATAAGAATCCCAGTTCCTTGATCTATGTCAAAGGTACTGATCGTGCTTACTCCATTTCAGGTATGCTTATGTTATTTAGTTCTAATAGGTATCAAAGTCCTCTCCTTTCCTTGTTTTTCTTCTTCCTGTGTATGTTTTCCGCTTCAATTTGAAGACTTTTGCGACTCAGTATTGTTGAACCAAAGGCTCTGTTTCCTTTTTTGTTGTTTTTTTTTTTCATTTTTTGTGTCTACTATAAGCCCATTCGCTATTTACAAGGCACGATAGAAAGATTTGTGTGTAGATCCTTCTACGCTTCTGTTCTTTTAGGAAAACAATGTGGAGCTGGATCATTGAGAATGCAGGTTGACTTGCCCCCTATCTATCATCCTCGAACCCTCTGCTCCCAACTAACATGTCGACTAGTAGCTTCTTCTTTATAATGTACTTTGACTTTAAATGGTTAAGGACTTTTGATTGAATGCGACTAATAGCTTCAAACTGAAATTCAAGTTTATTGCTTTATATTTATGCTTTTCGATTCCTTACTTACTAGTTATTTTGGTGTTTTTCTTCTTCTACTGATCGTGGGACAGGGAGTGAGATGCTTCAGAAGCGTTCAAGTTTTGTCTTGTGTGGTCCTAGAATGAATGCTTAATATCTTTGTTATCTATGCCAAGCTATCGCTCTCTATTTGCAATTGTTTAGCTTTTCCTTGCTTTGTATGATTACGCTTGGCATAATCACATATTTATTGCATTTTGTGCATAATTGCATATTTATTGCCGCAAACTGACGATTACTGTGCTAATTGCTGTAAATCTAGTAGGTTGTTTGAAAACTAAGTGTTAAAGTAGTCCGGCTTGGTAAATGGATGCTGGATCGAAATTGAAGCCATCAGTAGTATTGACCGGAACTGCAAGTGAAGGGACAGCTGGACCACCAATTGGGCTCGTTGACACTGGTATCAGTAAAGATGCCTACCTTTTCAGAATTGCACTGCCTGGAATCCGTCGAAATGAAAGTAAGTTAGCCACCTCCAATATTGGAATATGTTGAGCAACATGTGCCAAGCAGATGAAACAAGCCCATCACGCAAACCTTTAAAGGATTCCTAAAAGTACAATTTATAACTTCTATGCCGAAAACCTTAAAATAGGAACTGTTTCTGTTGCATCAACGGAAGTACATGTTCTTCTGGCATTACACTTGCAAAGTTTTGACGACTGCATTTTCTTGTATTTGCAGGTAAACTAAGTTGTGATGTCAAAGTTGATGGAACTGTGAATATAAAAGGGCAGGTGGTACATGATGGGGGAATCCTGAAAAATTCATCCCGTGAATTCCAGATGAAAGTTCAGCAACTTTGCCCACCTGGACCCTTTTCCATTTCTTTCAAATTGCCTGGACCAGTTGACCCTCGACTTTTCTTTGCCCAGTTCCGGGACGATGGTATCCTAGAAGCGGTGGTTTATAAGAGTAAGTTGCCCTGTGCTCTAGTAGATGGAAACTTACCACCTTCCTGAGGTTTCTTCGAGAGCCTAATGGCATCCCACTAGAGGGGCTACATTGATGAACACAGACAGTAGTTGCTGTGGATGTGGTGGTGTAAAATGATTTTGTAACTTTTTTATGGAGAAAATTTGCTCTTTTATTTTCTGTCATTATAAATCCTGCTTTATCTTTTTTCTTTTCGTCTTAGATTGTTTCGATCTTTCTTCTATTCTTGCAAGTTTGAAGATGCATCTCAATGTTAAGAATCTTTTCTGAAAAACACCTTCGCTGATCATTACTCTTTAAATTTTGTTTCTCCTACCAAAAGACTGAAGAAAACAAGTGAACATGCAAGTAGAGCAAACTGTTTCTTTATTTATTCAGTTCATGAGTAAACTTTGTGCTTGTCTGTATCCTAGTGGGTCAATTAACTTACCTTGTTACAAATTTATGGCAGATCACTTCTTTATATTCTCATCAATTACATGAAACACATCTGCTTGCAAGTGCGATTCATGGGATAATCCATTCCCAAGAAGACTATTTATCAATACTATAAAGAAAGATTCTGCTCGAGATGTTTATAAATGTGAGATGACTTAGTTTTATAGTCAACTACCTTTTGTTATACTTGTCTTTAAATTTTAAAAAAGACCAGAATTTTATTACAAGACATTAAGTCCGTTTGGAAATACGACAGAAAAAACCAGACATTTGGCAAAGAGAAGAGAAAGGCGATTGAAATCACTTGGTTTTAGTTGGGAAAGAAGCCATTTTGTTGATTCCACATAGACCTTCAGGCTTGCCAGTGTTCCTCTTCATCCTGATGTAACCCTTTTCTCCCCACTTGGGTCCCCAGGAATTCTTAACAATGATGTAATCTAAACCCTTGGTTGACCCGTATCCAACGGCTGCCACTCCATGATTTAACATAGTCCCACAGTGACCATCAAAAACACCCTGCAACAACGTGACAGTTTAGTGTTATGTTGCTCATTGCCAAAAATTTAAGTGTTGTAACTACATCTATGACTTACCCCACTATAGAACTGGAAGTCTCTTCCAGAAGCCTCAATAGCTACGCTGAGAGGCTGGTTCGCAAGTGCCTGCAACAGGCTTTGTTCATTGTTCTGAGGCACGTCATGGTATCCACTAATGGTTACCACATCAGATTCTTCCTGAAAAGAAGTTTCAAAAAGACATGCAGGATTCTTCACGTCATGTTTTAACAAAACCGAAACTCGGTAACACCAACTATTTAGTTTTTTACCTTTCTCATTTCGCAGGTGCCCTCCTCCATGATATATGGATAATCCTCTTCCTTATGAAGTCCGCCATTGGAGACAATGAAAGCAAAAGCGTAATCCATGAGTCCTCCATTGCAGCCACTGTTGTAGGTAGTGTCACAGTCGACCAACTCTTGCTCAGATAGTGATGTTAAGTTTCCTGTTACAATCTGATTTATGCCCTCCACTGCTGCCACCGTCGAAAATGCCCAGCAACTACCTGTATATATATATACTTGTTCAACAGAAAGATTTCATGGAAGGAAGAGAGCTTTCTGCGTATATAGGAACTTAATTACCGCATGATCCTTGGTTTTTGACAGGAGTGACAGCACCTTTCTGTCTCCAATCCACGGACTTTGGAATATCCATGACATCTTTGTAAGCAAGTTGTTCAGGGCACTCCCTTCTTTTAGACAAGTCAACCTTCAATCCCAGGTATGTCTTCTTGAACTCTTCATGGCTCAAATCTGCAAACTCGTTCAGGCCAAGCCAATAGTTGGTCACCTTCTTGTTAGTCTCGTCAATGTGGAAAAGGTTATCCTTGAAAATCTCAAACCTATGCAACTTCTCTTCGATGCTCTTATAAATTTTCCCGTGTTTTTCCATCCAAGATTCGAACAGATCGATGAGCCTGTCCGTGGATTTCAAATCATCTGGGGTGTACCCCACGATTGAGAAATCACGAGCCATAGCAGAATTGGCAAAGATAAACACAGAAAAAGCAATGAGGGAGAGCATTGAACAGGAGGAAGGAGCCATTTTTTTTTTATAGAATGAAAGAATTATGAAGTGAGGAGGATGGAGATAAAGGGTGGGAGGAATTGGGTTTATATAGTTTGTGATTCAGATATTACTTTAACGTAAAGTTGCTGGGTTGTGTTATTTTTCCCGAATACTATACTGTCTCTTCAAGAATGGTTTTTCACAAACGGCTTTGAGTCTAAGCATTCATATCCTCTGAAGTCCTCATGATATGGTTGATATAACGTAATACAACGCAATATGCCGTGACCTTAAGTGTTCCTTCTGATCCAATCCAAAACACAGGATATAGACCCTGGGATGGGTAGGCATAGGCTTAAGTAGCCTCTGATGTTATGACAAGCAATTCATCTGTTGAGTTCCTTGAGTCATCACCTGATCATATTGCAAGCATAAATCTCTGCAATTCACCAAATACAGAGATCCCCTCTAAACCTCTAGATACCCTCTTCCAATTCTTTTTAAAGCACTTTCCTATCCTCACCATATTAAAATGTTGACAATGGAAGACCTTCTTCCTGAACTCGCAGGTTAAAACACAGAGAAGACAGGTTTGCCTCCTGGGTTTTGATTAAACCCTACAGATGAAAAGCTCATAACATTTTACCTAGCTTGTAAGGTTTTCAGTGGGAATTTTCGTGGGGTGAAAATATTACAATTGATTGATTGCCTCTCTAGGATCTGATAATAGTTACAGAACATGTAATATGAAATGTTTCCAATGCAGGAGGGATGGGTCATTTGCAGTATATTTCACAATAATGGAGAGAAGAAAACTGTATTTCTTCAAGAGAAAAGCGTTTTCTTGGATTATCTGCTTCTTCACCATGCAAGCAATTCCAAATATTACTTGCCTCCACTGCTTAAATTAGTAGATTGTCAATCTCATACTCCATTAGAGAGCCTCCAAAACCCTTTTACGGCTCCTAATAACCATGAAAATGACCTCAAAATCATGGATGCGATTGCCAACTAAAGCTCCCCAGCATCGTCTCTACTTTCACATCAAGATTGCTATTTGAAGGAGCAATCGACTACTATTTTGCAACAGTGTAATACAGAGGCAAACTTTTATCATTTCCAAATACCTGATCCCAACTTGGACAAGATTCAGCCAAATTCATACCAATCTCCTTTTTCCTTTGAGATGGATTTTGATGTTTTGGGCAACATATCAGCAGCTGTTACTACTGTTGCAGACAATACAGTTTACAAATGCTTTCAGGCTTTTTGACAATGTTAGATCAGCCTCTTAGGTGGTAATGAAGAATCTGGGTCATAAGATGGTTAAATGTCTTAAGGACTACTGATGCTCCCTACTTTGGATCATCTATATACGTACTGATGGTAAATAGTCTATATACACTAATTGCAGCATGTTCGCCCTTCTGTTTATGTACTTTAAAGATTTCCAAGAACTTAAAGATTTAGGAACTAAAATTGATCTGGAAAATATAAAGAAGAAACAACAAAGCTGTAATTATTTCAATTAATGAAACTTAAAAACTTAAAAAAGGTAGAATCACGACAGAACAACACAAAAGGCCACGAGAAGCACTCTTAAGTCCATGAATAGTTTTGCAAAGACGGATTCATTAATTAGAAACTGTTCACTGCTGAAGATCTCCATGAAGAACGATTCACAACTCAAATTTCTCCAAAACAAAGTAACAATTCAATAACAAAAACCTGCTAACAAAAGAATCCAAAATTTTATTAGGATTCTAGCAGAGGATTATTACATGCCCAAATAGAGTAGCCAAAACATTCACTTGCAGGCCAACCCATGCATGGAAGATGCTCCTGTACCAAAACAAAACAAAAAAAAAATTAGGCGTATTTTGAGGCATTACTCTCAATTATAGCACAGATAGTGAAGAAGAGTGCAATATAACTTGTGGAACAAATCTATCTTTTCTTTTGTTTTTTTTTTGAGATCAAGAAACTGTCAGAATGCATTATTGATCCTTTCTA
The DNA here is from genome assembly GCA_027563515.1 of Erythroxylum platyclados. Lineage (NCBI taxonomy): Eukaryota > Viridiplantae > Streptophyta > Magnoliopsida > Malpighiales > Erythroxylaceae > Erythroxylum > Erythroxylum platyclados. The sequence goes on from JAOQMM010000002.1 coordinate 72,550, forward strand.
TAGTACTAAAACCATGAAGGTCATGAATTACCACTATCAAATAATTGTAGAACACAATTAGTTGATAAAGGTTACAGTATTGTACATATATAGTGAGTTGCCGCTGGCACAAACACGAACCCGTCATTATCAACAAGGATGGCCTAGTATTGTATTGCACAAGTAGACTTATCGAATTAGAAATATGAAAAGGAGACAGAGACAGGGAACCAAACAGTACCCAATTTAAAATTCCCAAAACCAACAAGACCCAGTAATTAAAGAAAAATCAAGCATAAATTACATGAAATCCAATAATGAGCAAGTGGAAATGAATTAAAAAAAAAAGTAAAATCCAAAATCCATGATTTCAGAAATCCCGATCCGCCTTCTATAACCAACGAATATAAGACTCGTATTTCAAAGTAAAACACCCAACAATTTCAGAAGTAAAATTCCGCAAAAACAAGAAAAGGAACCTGAAGGAAGAACTTTATTTGGAAGATTGATGGTTTTTAGAAGAAGAAGCATAATCGGGTGGAGAGTAGACGAGAGCAGCCACCATAGCTCCGGGAAGCACACCGTACTTGGCCACAGCTGCCAGCTTCGTCACCAACGCCTCTCCCTTCATCCACGCCATTTTTCTCTTCTTCGCTCAGTTTCTCCTTCCACAACTCGATTGGGTTCGATCAAATCCTTTTGCAAAGTTAGGGCTTTCAATTCCCATTTCACCAAGCACAGAAGGTTACAAATTGTTGGGCCTATTTTGGCGCCAGCCCAGCCAGAGTAATTGGATCTTGGTTCCTCATTATATCCTAGAGTTTAATATTTATAAAAAATATTTAATTTTTATTAAAAATTGTAAGTAACAAGAATTTTATTACAATTTTTAACAAATAAATAAATAACTAAAAGATTAATTAATTAAAAAGCATAAACTTAAGGTCCTCCATGGCATTAATGGAAGGAATTGTAAGTGTAATCAAGCGGTGTCTCCGGAAACGGTTTTGGCGGCGTCGCCGGAAAGTGTGGGACCTTCGGTGGCTCCACCACCTTGATCACGCTTGACTTGGAGGTGTCCCTGGGTGCCATAAGCGTTGCTTTTGTAGTCCTCCAAATCCGTGTACTGTAAGTAAGGACTGGTCTCCAATGGCAGCCCACCTTCTCTGGATTCTGATTCCGATTCTTCATTCCTTCTTCTACTCGCCTGCTCTTTGTTGCCTTGTTGCTGCTCCATTTCTAAATTCTATCTCTTTGACGTGACGGTTATGGAGGTAGAAACAGATAGATAGATAACTAATACGTATATATATATGTGTGTATATATAATGACACTGCCTGCTTATTTCTCGCCTCAACCTAATGGAATTGTCCGGTCCCTCCTTGTTCTCAGGGACTTTTTGACGAAGAACAAGTCTTGATGATGACGACGACGATGACATATACAGATATACATATATGTGTGTGTGTAATGAATGGGATCGGACTAGCTATCACTTTCAGGACACGAACTTGTATTATCCTTCACACATTTTCGTACACATATTTCATCACCACCATTAAATCATCACTCATGGCAGTTTCTCCACCTCACACCCATCTCCAGTTCTCACACTTTTGTCTGTTCCTTATCTTCTTCGTCGTTTGTTCTAAGAAACCAAACCAAACCAACCTCCAGGGTTATCACCACACCCTTCTCCATAACTATGGCTGCAGAATACTCTGGCAGGAGAGATTCTAACGCCCAGCTATTGGAAGAACTCGAAGCACTCAGCCAATCACTCTACCAAACTCACACTTCAACAACCACCCGGAGAACTGCCTCCCTTGCACTTCCTAGAACTGCTGCAGATGAGATCACCAAAGTTCCTGAGAAGTCATCTTCAAAGCCTCGCTTCGCGAGACGTATGTCCTTGTCACCATGGCGTTCTCGCCCAAAGCCTGGCGATGATGAGGAGTTCAGCAAGAACCCTAACAAAGTGTCCAATCAATCTGACATCAGGAAGCTGGAGGAGAAGACAAGTTCCGGTGAGAAGAAAGGCATATGGAAATGGAAGCCTATGAGAGCTCTTTCGCACATTGGGATGCAGAAGCTGAGCTGCTTGTTCTCTGTCGAAGTTGTGGCTGCACAAGGCCTTCCAGATTCCATGAATGGTCTCCGCCTTTCTGTTTGTGTCAGGAAGAAGGAAACGAGAGAAGGTGCTGTTCACACCATGCCTGCAAGGGTCTCACAGGGAGCTGCGGATTTCGAGGAGGTTCTGTTCTTTAGGTGTCATGTGTACTGCGCTCCAGGACAGGAAAAACAGCTGAAATTTGAGCCAAGGCCCTTTTGGATTTACATGTTTGCAGTTGACGCTCAAGAGCTTGAATTTGGAAGAAGTTCTGTGGACTTGAGTGAACTGATTCAGGAATCTAGAGAGAAAAGCCTTGAAGGTACTAGGGTCAGGCAGTGGGACACTAGTTTCGATTTGTCAGGGAAGGCCAAAGGAGGAGAACTGGTTCTCAAGTTGGGGTTTCAGATTATGGAAGATGGAGGGATTGACATCTACAATCAAACTGAAGGATTCAAGTCAAGTAAAACAGGAAATTTTGGTCGTAAACAGACAAAAACATCGTTCAGTGTTCCTAGTCCTAGAATGACAAGTAGAGCTGAAGCTTGGACACCTTCACAGACAAAACCAGCTGCAGAACTTCAAGGAATTGATGACTTGAATCTTGACGATCCAGCCCCGGCTCCTGCTCCGGCTTCTTCTTCCCAGAAATCAGAAGACCCAGAGCCAAAAGTTGAAGATCTTGATCTTCCGGACTTTGAGGTTGTAGATAAAGGAATTGAGTTTCAGGATAAAGAAGAGGCCAAAGATACAAAATCTGAAGAAACAATTGGAGGAGAGAAATCAACTTCAAGCGAGGTTGTTAAGGAGATAGTTCATGATCAGGTTCATCTAACAAGATTGACTGAGCTTGATTCTATCGCTCAGCAGATAAAAGCCCTCGAGTCTATGATGGGCGAAGAGAAAATAGTGAAAACAGAGGATGACACTGAGAGACTAGATGCTGAGGAAGAAACCGTAACAAAAGAATTTCTCCAGATGCTTGAGGAAGAAGAAGCCGACGCATTCAAATTCAATCACACTGAAATTCCATATCTGCAACTAGAGGCAGATGATGATGAAAGAGAGGCAGAGTCCAAAGTGTATCTCTCTGATCTCGGAAAAAGCTTGGGCTGTGTAGTGCAAACGCGGGACGGAGGGTATTTAGCTGCTGCCAATCCTATGGATACCATCGTTGCAAGAAAAGACACTCCAAAATTAGCAATGCAGTTATCAAAACCACTTGCTATTTCATCCCAAACATCCATAAGCGGGTTTGAACAATTTCAGAGAATGGCAGCCATTGGTTTCGAGGAACTCAGCTCTCAAATCCTGTCCATTATGCCTATCGATGAACTAATAGGGAAGACTGCAGAACAAATAGCTTTTGAAGGTATAGCTTCTGCTATCATCCAGGGAAGAAACAAAGAAGGTGCTAGCTCAAGTGCTGCTCGAACTATTTCTGCAGTTAAAACAATGGCAACTGCGATGAATGCAGGCAGGAAAGACAGGATTTCAACTGGGATCTGGAACGTGAATGAAAATCCATTAACAGCAGAGGAAATTTTGGCATTCTCAATGCAGAAGATTGAAGTAATGGCCGTGGAAGCTTTAAAAATTCAGGCAGAGATGGTAGAGGAAGAAGCTCCCTTTGATGTTTCTCCATTGATTACTGAAACAGAACGTAATCATCCTCTGTCCACTGCAATTCCGCTCGAGGATTGGATTAAAAAACACAGCTTGGCCACTTCAGATGGTGTGGCAACCCTCACTGTAGCAATAGCTATCCAGCTACGCGACCCCTTGAGGCGTTATGAGGCAGTTGGTGGTCCTATGGTAGCACTTATTCACGCAACACCTGCTGGCTTCAAAGAGGACAAGTACGATGACGAGAAGAGGTTTAAAGTGACAAGCTTGCATGTAGGAGGGTTGAAGGTAAGGTCAGGAGGGAAGAGGAATATGTGGGATAGCGAGAGGCAAAGGCTTACAGCAATGCAGTGGCTGGTTGCTTATGGACTGGGAAAAGCAACAAAGAAGGGAAAACATGTTCTTGTAAAGGGACCGGACCTGTTGTGGAGCATTTCCTCTCGAATAATGGCTGACATGTGGCTCAAACCCATGAGAAACCCTGATGTTAAGTTTACCAAGTAGGTAAAGAGACTCTGCACCACTCTTCCCAGCTTCTTGGAGGATTAGAAAATGCCTCAACATTCGGGTCTTGGAGAATGTTTTTGGGATCAGCAATCTGTATGTAGATTTCGTGTCAATAAGATTCTTAATTCACTGAGCATTTCAATTGTAAGCTTTCATGTGTCAAAAGAAACTGTCTTTTTTTCCCCAGAGTTCTGATAATCCTAGGTCTTTATAGAAATGTGAACCCCATTATTTCAAGAAAGGAATTATTTCAAAACCAAACTCACTGCATCACACTTGATATGCATATCCAAAAACAAAACCGACGTTTCAATGTAAATGTCCCTTGCAAGATCAAATTTTTATGCCAGCCCATTAAACCTTTTCGGACATTGGAAACAGTAGCCGGACAACATAGAATCCCAGGATAGGACACCAAGTCGACGGGAAATGGAGTATAAACCCATAAAGTTGAATTGGGAAATGTATTTTCTGTGCTATGAAGGCGAGCAACTTTTGCATGATCGAGGGACAGTGGCCAGAACGGTGTGTAGACTCTAAAGTGACGCCATAAGTGGTTTTTGATCAGGTAGTCTGATATTTGGTTAGGTTCCTCTACTGCAACCGAATTTTGCGAAGGGTTTTGAACAGTAAGGACCGGAACATTGAGCAAACCTCGTCGTTCACTGAATCAAACAGATTGATATATCCAATACTTGAGGAACAAAAGAACTTGCTGTTGGACAGGAACCAGCTGGTGGAAAGGACAAAATCAGGTTATATGGACCTGAAGAGGGTTGCGAAACCTGTGAGTGGACAGAGTCCTCTTACCGTTGCATCTCGCCAGGGAAGCATAACGAACCAAAGGATGCGTCTTATGGATCCTTTTGTGACCCTTTTTGGTAGTATTCATGAAAAGCTCCCTGAGACGGGAATCATGCGAAGCATGCTTTTCCCCAACTTCGGTAGCATGTTTTGTACAGCAGAGCCTCCCGTCAAACATGAACATTGGGACGAAGAAAGCTTACGCAGGGAAGATGAGGATTACGTGTCAGAGGCTGCTGGAGGAGATTCGGATGACAATTTGCAGAGTCCACAGATTTCACGGCAGACAACAAACATAGAGAAAGGATATGCCACACCATACGGTCCACACCCCACTTCCCATGCGAGTGTCCCTGAGCATCAGCGCTATAGTTGAGCCAGCTTGCTCTTTATTCCAAGGAGCTTATAGATCACCATCCCGTTGGAACTGCAATGGTTCATCCAGCTGAAGCTGCCTACAAAAGTGTCAACTTGGGTTGCTTTACTTAATCCAGACGTGAAGGATTGGAATTCAGATACTTGAGCAGCTACCCAGTGATTTTCTCATAATCTTTTCGTTCTTCATCTTCCTGATTCAGTTACCTAAGTTTCCTCGATGTACGCGTACATCGTTTTCTCGTAGAAAAATAAAGGCCTTTTCTTCTTCTTGCAGATCACTCCTACTCTACACAATTCCATTGCTAATAAATCACACTAATTCTCCTACTCTCCTAGCCAATAGCAAGGGAAGAAGAAGAGGTCAAAATGTTGAATTAGAAGTAATTGCAGCAAAGTGAACAGGTGGATCCGTGGCGCAATGGTAGCGCGTCTGACTCCAGATCAGAAGGTTGCGTGTTCGATTCACGTCGGGTTCAACTCCCGCCTTTTTTCTCTATTCTTTTCTGACATCCGCTCCGTACAGTAGGGGTTCCAACTTCCAAGTTCCAACGGCTTCTCATCACCTTTCTCGTGGGAATGAGTATAAAATTAATTAAGTAATGAGTCATTAAGCATACTAATTATTCCCGCCACTTGTGATTGCCCCACCCAATCCAAGTTGTTTTGTTTTTTTTTCCTCACTTTTTCTTTTAAAATTGAACGGTTGCAAATTGCTATGCAATAAACAAATAACGTGATGTTTGATTTTGCTTTTGTCGTGGACGGAAACAACTAATTACCATCTTTTAACGCACCCAAGATAAGGGGGGAGAAAGAAGGATTTGTCTCACTTAGAGGTTTAGTGCCATTTTCAATCATAATTCATTATTTAGTGGCACTGATTCCTGCTGATATGCTCATCCCTCTTACCTACACAACCAACAATACCTTTCCTTTGTTTATCAAATTCAAACCCAAAGTCGTTTACCCATTATGACACTTACCTGTTCTAGGCACTAGCCATTGCCATTTTCTTACACGGAATCATAGGTGACGTGCCTCAATGTAGTTGGTTTAGGCCTGGCCTTAATTATGTAACTGAAACACATTAAATAGTGTTTTTCAACATAATTTTCATTCACCCTCAACAACCTTAGTAATTCCATTTACACACATGATATCGCCTCCTAAGAATGCGGAAAATAAGACACAACATCAAACGACCAACACAGTACATTAACCCCAGCACCAACCAGAGCTGTCTTCTTACACTTGAAGAATGTTTTTAAGAACCAAAAATTCCAATCTTATTATTTAAGCTTAACGACACCAAATCAACTAAACACTTCCTCCGATCCTAGTAGCAAGCAGCTCTTCTAATTTTAGAATTCTCAACAAATACTCATTTAACTTTTAATATATATATATATATATATATTTATAATTACAGTGTATATATAAACTAATTACTGAAATTAATATATGGAGGCTTGCCATGTACTAAAGAAAGAGATAAGTAATCAAATACAGGAGAGCTAGGGCAAGAACCTATTCCCATCATCTTCTCGCTCCTTTAGTGTGGCCTCAGTTTCAGCTCCGCCGCTAGAACTTGCCGCCGTCGGCAATCCACCGCACTTCTGGCACCGCGCCACCACCAGAATCTGGCGGCAAGACGGGCAAGACGAGTGAGATCCCAGCCACGTGTCGATGCAGCTCACGTGGAAACCATGTCCGCACTGAGGCAGCACCCGGATTTCGTCCCCGGCGCTGAATTCCGTCAAGCAAATGGCGCAGTCGGAGAATTTGACGGCCCAGTCGGCCGAGAAAGTTTGTATGGGGAGCGAACGAAGGATCTTCTTCTTGAGGCCTTTGTTGGCGGCCGAAGGCGGCGGAGGAGGGGGAGGATTCGTAGTGCTGCGAGACGCGGCGTTGGAGAAGCGGCGGAGCCAGGCGCAGCGAGCGACGGCGATGAGGCCTAGAACGCAAATTAAAGCGCAGAGGAGGGCCGCAAGAATGACCACGAAGTCGGAGTCCACAGTAGCAGGTTGCTGCTGCGGCGGCGGCGACGAATCCTTGGTGGAGTGAGCTGGGGTCGCCGAGGAGTTAACGGCGGTTAGGAACCTGAAGTGACGAGTCATGTGAAGGAAATTGGTAAAGCAAAGACTCGTGTCTGTTTGTCTTGTCCGAACAGAGAGAGAGAGAGTGTGTGTGTTTGTGTTGGGTGGGTATGTAACGTGTAGTTAATCATGTGGTATGTAATGCTGATATTAAAATTGGTAATAAAGGAATCTGTTGGCGCTTGGACATCAACTAATTTACAATTTTGGATAAAAGAAATAAAGTTTAAAGATTTTTTATTTTCAAAAAACTCTCTTATATTTTATTCAAAATAATAATATTACTAATATGATAATATAATTCAATTTTAAAGCTCAATGTAAATTACTTTAATTTAAAATAATTCTAATAAAATATTAATATTTATTGAATTGAATTAAGTTTAAAAATTATATTTAGTCATCATTTAATTAATATTCATATTAGTTTTAAATAAAATTTAAAAGAAAGAATTGTCTAAAAAAACCTATATTTAAAAAAAAATAAACTACAAAAAATATTTGTCTTTTATGCTACAATTTTACACTTTCCAACGTGACTTGAATGCGAAAGCTAATCGACAAAACAAATCTAATAATTAAAAAAATAAAAAAAAGGAAAGAAAGTCGAAGAATTTTGTTGACTTTGGTAAACCAAATTAGAAAAAGGATAAACCCAACCCACCACTCACCAGTCACCACTACGGAAGGTTTTGTTTTCCACTGAACAATGAACATGGCTGCGCCGAAAGAACCAAAAGTGATTAGTGGACTCATAGATAAACACCAAGAAGATGAGGTGGAATAGGACCTAAGTTTGACAAGGACCGGACTGAACTAGACTAGACCTCTACCGCATGCCAGTTGTCAGCAAGACATAGAAGCATCTTACAGTTACGCTTACTTACGACGTTGTAATGCTCTGGTCGGTTACTATGGTCCGTCCAAGTGTTAATAATATCCTCATCAATTCCTCCAAGAAATTACTTCATCAAGTGAAGTTAGGTCCAGAGGGAAGTGTCCCAACGATTAGGATTACGCAAAGAACATTTGTGATTCACAGTTCCATTATTGACTTTTGGAGGTGAGCTCAAGATTGTATGAATTGACTTAAGACCAAAAGTTTAATAAATTCCCTTCAAAGTCGAAGCTAACATAATTCACGTTTCATAATAATAGACCTCTCACCAAACATTAACCAAACTCATGGTTGTCGTCACCTGAACACCGCCTCCCTCCCTGCATTGCATGCATCAATCATCATGGACACGGTGGGATCTTAAACATCTATAAGAAACAATGAAAGGTGGTATCTTGAAAATCTATCTATCTATATATATAAACAATCACAAGGTTATGGCATTGCTACAAACACAAGATGATGATGATGATGATCATATCAAGAGAATAAGTACTTCCGTCTCAACTTTCAAAGGTTAGACTTAGAAGGTCTTCCTCTGCAGAAGTTGCGACAGATGCAAAATGACATCTCCATTATTATGGGTGTGTGCTCATTAATCATATGAAAAGAGAAAAATGAATTCATGGATTTATTTTGTATACACAAGAAGTGTAACCCAGTACATATTAGACATCTTATAGTTTTCACGAGTAAGTCATATATATCATCTGAGTGCAACTGAAACAAAAAGAACATGAACCTTGCAGCTGCAAATCTCAACTTCCAAAGAACATCTCTAGTACATTTCCTCACAAGTCAAACCTCACATTCCATCGACCGTTCATGTCTGCATTCAGAGTCCAATTATTTTCCTTAATCTGAAAATAAGGCACCTGAAAGATAGAGAGAAGAAAAATAACTTATTAACACAGCAAATGCAAGTTAATTAGATGATTTGATGGAAAATTACAATGTCAAATATTAGCTAAAGAAAGCAAAACGAAGCATATTTGACCATATAACTTGCCCAGAACATCACAACTGCGTATAAACTTATCAAGCAACAACAGTTCCTTTCAAGAAAGAGAATATCGGTTGATAAGCCAGAGGAACCAACAATGGAAAATAGAAGAATGCATTATGAAATTGAAAAAAAACACATAACGCACAGGAAAAGAATATTCTTCATGATAGAGGATTGCATTTAGAAATCATAAGTTACAAAATTCACCTCCTTAAATATTTAAACACAGAATGGATAGATATACTAGGTAATTAAGTGTCTCAAGATGAAGGGGATGTTTACCTTATCGATTACTTCGTATCCAACTTTGAACCTAACATCCTGATGTTTCTGAAAATTAAGTATGCTACAAGAGAGCTCTGCAGCTCCTTTTGGTTTCCTCTGTTGGGTATCCAAACAGTTAGATGCATAAACAATCTAATGGAACAGATTCAACAAAAAAACAACACTGAGAATAAATCACGCTGGGACGCGGGATCTGGAGAGGTCCTGTAGTACGCGGCCTTACTTCTAACTGGTAACGAGGCTATTTCTAAATGACCCGAAAAATAAAAATTCAAATACAATTAATAAAAAAGAATACAAATAAAAATATAAATAAAAAAATAAACAATCATAAAATTAAGAATGAAAGAAAAATAAATAAATAAATAAATAAATAATGGAACATATTCATATCCCAAAAATACAGGACTGAAAAACAGCAAAGCATAAAACAAGGTTTCGGAAAAAAGTGGAAGCATAGACATCAACGGGCAGTCGGATGATAGATGCTGGAATTTTCATAAACAAACTACACTTCTAAGTAGTTTTCACAAGATACAAAGAACCAGAAGTACCAACCTCCTTAAGTTCTTTGTCGAAATTGCATCGTCCCTTAACGTTGAAGTTTAGCAAGCCATCATTAGTCACATGAAATGCCTTCTTTCCGCGTATGCTATAATGTAGCTTTTCATGTCTTGTGTAATGTACCCCTACACCAAGACTGGCCGATAACTACAATTGATTGTCACATTTTTGTTAGAAAAAATCGAAGTTTTGTAGACGTAAGTGCTTTGATGATACTACAGTAAGCAGGAAGCAGACATACTTCTGGATGGAAATGCCTAATCATCGCACCAAAGTACGATGGGGCTCCAATTTTCGTGTCAAGCTCTCCATGAACCTAACGAAAAGGTTGAACATTTGAACAAATCAATATCCGAGCTTGAACTCCGAACAAAATATAATTTTAGTTTTTACAATTAACAATCCAACGAAACCAAAGATTAGAAAATTGGAGATTGAGATTTTTGCGAAAACCAAAGAAAAGACAAGAACAGACCTGAACATGGGTCCTAGAATCTATGAGGAGTTTCTCCTTGGCGTGAATTCTCAGAGCTTTGGAGTCAACTCCATATCTCAGAGACGTCTCCATATCTTTCCACTACAATCACTAGGAATCTCCTTCACTTTCCCTGAAAACCCTAAAAACCCCAACTTTAGTTCACAGGCGAACTTGGAGTTGGTTGGTTGTTTGAAAAATAATGCTACCTGCCTCTATGGCTCTGTCCAATCTCCAAGCGCTGGACGCCGCGTTTTCCTTCAACGAAACGCAACGTTTCGTATCCTGGGCCGGGGTGAACTCGGCCCAATTTGGTCTCAACACCTAAATGGAAGTGAAGATATTGACGGGGTCTGAAGTACGAAACTTGAAGCATAGCAACGGTGAGCGAGAGACGCCAAATTGAGGCTGTGCCGCGAAGATGAGGTTGGTTACACTAGCGTTGGCTATTGCACTGCTCACAACGCCTGTACTTTCCGATCTGATCCTTCTTAAGGTCGATCGACGTGTAAGTTTCGATCTCCTTTCTCTTCTCCACTTTGTACTCATCTGGTAGACCTGCACCGAAAAATACATTCTTGATCTGTCAAGTTAGCAGATTTTTCTTCAAGATTTGAGGTTGGAAAGAAACTTGACTTGGGCCAATGGATTTCAATATACATATCGGTGCTTTTTTTATCATATTCTGAAGTTTGATGGATGAAAGAAAGGAAATTTTTATTTCACATAGATTTTATGTATATATATGCATCCTGTTCCTGTGTTTTAGATTCTGCAAATGATTATGCTTTTCTACCCATCATCGGATTCTTGTGTTTGTTGACTCTTCTCATTATTTCCTGTTGCAGGTTGATTTGACATCACATATTGTTCGCATCACTTCAACGTTAAAGGTGCTTGATTCATTTCCCTTTTCCTGTCGATCTCGAGTTAGAATACGCTGTTTTGGATCTTATTTTCTTATTGCATTCAATTAGAGGTAGTTTCCTGTGAGCTAGAACTATGATTGTAATGTTATCGGTTTCATATATCTGATCTTTTTTGGTATCTGACTAATTTCTAGGTAGAAAATGGTGGTTCTGATTTGGTTTCGGAGATTTTGCTTGCCTTTCCTGAGCTTCAAGTAAATAATTTGGCTTATTTGACTGCAACTACTAAAGAAGGAAAAGGGAAATCGAAAAATTCTGGCGCTGGCCTCCCTATTGAAGTAGCCAATCCAGAAGGAATGCCTCCGGCATTGAGGTTTTATTCTGTATCGTTGCCAAAGCTTCTGAGTGAGGGGGAGATCCTGAATTTGGATGTTTTAGCAGTATTTACACATTCCTTGAGACCATTTCCTCAGGAAATCACTCAAGCTGACATTCAACTGGTAGTGTTCCAGGATAGTGCACACTATCTCTCTCCCTATGCTGTAAAGGCGCAGTCACTAATTGTTAAACTGCCTGAGTCCAGATTGGAATCATATACAAAATTGGAGAACACAAAGGCTCAAGGCTTAGAAATCAAATATGGCCCTTATGAAAACCTCCCCCCTTTCTCGTACACACCAGTAGCTGTTCATTTTGAAACAAAACATCCCTTTGCTATTAGTCCTGAAGTAGTTCGAGAGATAGAAATTTCCCATTGGGGCAATGTGCAGATCACCGAGCATTATAATATTGTCCATGGTGGTGCTAAAAGTAAGGGTGAATTTTCCAGGTTAGTTGTTATATTTTAATGTGTTTTTGGTTTCTTTTCTGTTAATAAGGCTACACCAAAGTTTGATACCAGTTTCCTCAAAACATTCAGGCTCGAGTACCAGGCAAGGCCCCAAATTCGAGGTGCTTCAGCTTTTAGGCATCTTGTTGCAAAATTGCCACCAAGGGCCCATTCCATTTATTACAGAGATGAAATTGGAAATATATCAACATCTAATGTGTGGGGTGATTCCAAAAAGGTTAATGTTTTGATTCGATAGCATAAATTTGTTGAGTTATTAGTTTTGATTTTGACTCGATTCTATTTTTTCAATTGCAGACAGAACTTTTGATTGAACCTAGATATCCCATGTTTGGTGGTTGGAGAACTGCCTTTACCATTGGATATGGATTGCCGCTCCATGACTTTTTGTTTCAATCAGAAGGAAAACGTTTCCTGAACATTACATTTGGCTCCCCAATTAATGAGTTGGTCATCGATAATCTAACTGTGAAGGTTAGAGATATACTGTTTCTCTTTGTTTTAGATCTCTATATGTTATTTAGTGGTTTCAGTCCAGTCTGCTTGCAGGGGTTTTGGTGGCTTCCTTACCAGGGTTTAGCCTGAACTATATGCCTGATATATCTTGCCTCTTAGATTGCGGCCTAGTGGCATGCAGCGAAACTTTCTCCTCAGCCTTTTCGTTTTTCTTTCTTACAGGTTGTCTTGCCAGAAGGCTCTCAAGATTTCTCTGTTTCGACTCCGTTTCCAGTCAAGCAGGGGCAAGAGGTATTAACAGCCTACGACTTTATGCCGCCCCTTGCTCCCTTCTTTTATAATCATAACTTTGTTTTTGTTTAATGTAGTTTAACTTTGACGTTCATTTTTTATCTTTTTAATTGGATGTATATATACTTTAAATTGACTTTGAGAATGGTCAAACGCAGACCAAGGTTTCACACTTAGACATTGTTGGTAGACCAGTTGTTGTGCTGGAGAAGAGCAATGTTGTGCCAGAGCACAATCAGTATTTCCAGGTACTCTCTTAAATGTACTGCCTAAATCACTAACCATGTTAGAGTGTCAGCTTTGATATACAGAGGTTATTGATCCATCCGTAAAAATTTAGCAAACATATCTAACCAAAAGTTGTGAACTTTTTGGAGAAGTAAGAATATAAATAGTTGTGTGGAAAAAATATGTTGTATAAATTGAACATTGAGATTAAGTGAATAAAAATTCCTTGAATGATTCTTAGGGCTTCTGCCAGGAAAATACTTCTTTTTGGTCATTCCAATGATCAAAGATGTAGTTGAGTGTTTTCATGGATGTTCTGTTCTTTAGTAACTGTTACTTATCTTGCAGGTCTATTATAAGTTCAATAAACTCTCAATGCTCAGGGAACCATTCATGTTGATCTCTGGATTTTTCTTCCTCTTTGTTGCTTGCATTGTGTACATGCATGTGGACCTTTCAATCTCCAAGTCTTCCCCTTCTTATTTAGCAAAGCTGCAGTGGGATGAAGTAAGTTTGAGGAACAATTTTAGTTTGACATGTATAATCACATGAATCTTGGCAAATCTCTACATATTGAATATCATGTCATTGAAATTTCAGGTAAGAGCTACAGTTCAGCAGATTGAAAGTATGATCAACCAATGCTTGACAATACATGAAAAGCTAGAAGCTTCACTACGTGATCTTTCTAGGACAGGAGATGTTCAAGCTTGTAAAACGGCTCGCAAGACTGCAGACAATTTGTTAAAGGAGCACTCAAAGGAGCTAAAGCCATTAATCTCATTCTTGCAATCTTCTCCTCAAGCTGCTCATATATTGCAAAAGGTTTATTTGCAATTTAGTTTCACAGATTGTCCCGCATATGCAAATATCATTTTCAGATTGATGTTCTGTTTGCACAGGTGGAGGAATTACTGGCAAAGGAGAGAGAGCTGCAAGAGAGGCTGATGGCCAAACACTCAACTGTAGTAGATTGTTACGAGAGGAAGTTTGCTGGCCGGGACATTGAGGCACGGGTTGCACCACTGCAGCAGAAGATTGTAACCTTGAGGCAGGAAGTTGAAGATCTTCTTGACTACATTGATGAGATATAAAAAAAAGGGGGGCTTTAGGATAAGAATTTTGTCTAACTTTAGGTTAATACTTGAGGTGCCAGCTTTAATTTCCACCAGGCGGTACTTTTATTTGGTTTTGTTGTAATTTTATGATCTTGAACTGGAACTTCCCATCAAGAATACTCTCCGGAGACGATTTCCAGGAAATCTGTTTAGACGAAAGGAAAGAAATCGAATAACATTCATATGGTCTAATGCAAACATACACATCATCGCACAAAATCATAAACCACAAACTTAACTAACTATTGGCATACAGAACATGAATGTACCTTGGTATGGTTAAATACATGTCCAGATCATCACACCAATTCTTCTTGAGATTTTTCTTCTTCTTTTCATGTATACTTACACTCAGCTTACTGATCTATGGATAAACTTCTTCAAATTTACGAAAAGTTTCGTAATGACATAGGTAAATGATTAGCTTGGTGGATCACGTTGGGCATACGACTCTCTAGAGCTTTGATAATCAAGATCAACGGTGGTCATGATGTTTACTGTCCGTGAATTGTAGAGGTTCTGTGAGTGTGATTAGAGAACTTCTTAGCATGTGAACGGGGAGATTGAAGCCCGGGTTTCACCATTAAAGCGGAAGATTCTGACTTTCAGGCAGGAACTTGAAGATCTTCTTGTCTATATTGGTTCGGGCCAAGTATAATCTTTCTTGGATAGCTCCTCAAGGTAACATACTGAAACCCTACAAATATAATACAGGAGAAGAAAACTATAGCAATTGAAGTTGCACGGAGGGATAAAAATGGAAAAGAATGTGGCTAGAAAATGATAAAAAAAGAAGAGATAGGAGAAATTTACTTTCAAGAAGGACATTTTTGGTATTAATTGAAATAGATGAGGGTAAGATAAAACTTTTATTTAATTAAGGGTATTTTAGTAATTATGATAGTTAGGTTAGTAAGGATATTATTTTTATAATTAAGAATAAATTAGAAAAGAGAATAATGTTAGATTATTAAGTGTATTTGAGTTGAAATTTTTCATAAATTAGTCTAACAGAATTTTGTAATATCTAAATCTGACGGTTCAATTGAGGAGTAAATTGGACTATAAATTAGTTGAGTCCAAAATCGAGGTAAGGATAACTTTGAACTATACTCTTAGAATAACATACCGTTTCGTTGTTGATAAATTATTATTTATAGTAAATGATATTTTGAATTAGTCATTCACTGAATTAATGATTAATAGTTTCATATATGAATTACAAGGTGTTTCGTGTTTATATTTTATTTTGTATATTGACTGTATTGACTGTTAATTTAGCGAAAATATTATTAAGTAAAGATTGGTTGATAATATGTTATGAATAATTGGTAAAAATTGAGAATCGATAGCTTGCCTAGGATAGGCTACATTCGATAGTCTTAGATGGACAGATTGTGTCGATATGAGCGTGTAGTGTCTAGGTATCTATCCGTGGAGCAAATACCAAGGTATCCTGAATCCTGGGGATGTCCTGTGCCAATAACTAAGTACCAGAGTGATACCGAGATATCCTGAGTCTTGGAAATATCCTATGCCGATGGCTAGGTACTGGAGTAGTATCAGGTACCAAGAGAGATTGAAATACCCTGTGCCGATATTTATACATTTAATTACGTTTCCACTTGGCGAGAGATTTTGATGAGATAAGATAAGCCGACAGACTATTAAATGTAAGCCTACTAGGTTAAGCGGAGTCCAGAAAATTCAGTTAATGATGGAATAAAGCATAAATGACAGTTATGTATTAATATTTGTATTAATCATTGTCTGTTAAAATTTTGAGATATTTGTTAATTGTTCGGATTAAATTGAGCAATGTTATGCGTCTTCGTATTATATGAATATTTTAATCACTTGACTAAGTTTTATAATTATTTATAGAGTTATTTGATTTTAAGAGTACGATCGATTATTCTTACTAAGTAGACACCTTATCCCTTACCATTATTTTTTTAAGAGATCAAGTGATTGCCAATAACTCCAGTGTACAGGACTGACAGAGTGGAGATTAGGTGGAGCTAGCAGATTAATTGAGTAAAGTTATTTGATTGTATGTATTATTGATATAGAATATTTTTGTATTTGACAAACAATTTCTCTTTTGGAACTAATGAAAAATTCGATGATTAATTGTCTGTTTTGTAAACTATTTGAATAATTGTGGCTTAAGAATTTTGGCAGCATCACAAAATTTGTCTTCTGTTTATTGATGATTGTCTCCGGTGGTCTGTTGGAGAGGATCTATTCTTTAACGGAGAAGTAAAGAATTGATTGGGTAATCTTCTTGGTATTTGTTTGTGGGTATGCCTGTAGGAGAAACAATTGAAAAAGTTTCCTTAAGCTTAATTTCGGGCTGTTAGTTGCAGGAACTTAGTGTTCCAACCTTGAATTCTGTAGGGTTTCATCAGGATTTAGGAAATGAGTATCAACAGACCATTTTTCCTGTTAGATATGGAGAGAATTCATACAATAATAACAAAACACAACTTCAAAAACCTTTCTTTTTCTTTAACAAAAACAGAGTAACATCTCACTACATTGGACCACACAGATTATCAAATGTTTTTGTTGAATTTGAATATAGTTGAACCCTTTGCTGTCTTGAAACAAAATCATCAACTAGAAACTTAGGTAAACACAGCATACAGAACCTTGAAATATTGTTAAAGCTAAATACATGTCAAAATCAGCCTGTCTTCCATCATATAACTGAACAACACATGGTCTTTTTTGTATGGTTGATTTTTTTCTTCTCCCGCTTCACCTATCAGGTTTATTGAGACGCTAATCAATGGCAGCCAAGTATAGATGAACTTACTCTAGTCTTCTTCAGATTTACAAGGGTCAGTAAAACAATAAAAACAGTAACGAGATAACAGCAAAAATGTCGTAATGACACGGGTAGAATTGTTAGCTCAGTAGATCACGTTGGACATATGGCTCATTAGACTTTTCATGATCAAGATCAATAGTGGCCATGATGTTTGCTGTTTGCGCAGGGTTTGCTGAGTATGCTTCAAGGTCAGACGTGCTGTGACTGTGAGCATGATTAGCGTAGTTAGCATGAGAACCGCTTTGTGCAGGAGATGCCATAGGAGAGTCCGTTGGACTACCCAGAGTCTTTGTATGGGAAGAGTGTTCCTTTTTCTTGGCTTTATTTTGCCACTGTCTTAATGCTTTTGAAGTTTGTTCATCAAACACTGATCGCTTCATTGTTGTTCCCATCTGAAAAACTCCCAGAATTAATCAACACTTTTGAATGAAATTTTTTCTCTCCTTTACAAAAATGGTAGCAGATTATGAAGTCACCTGTGTTACAAGTGCATAGAGTGGAAGTGTGATGTAGCTGCACAGAATTTGAGCTCCTAACCTAAGAAAATATTAATACCATGTCTAGTTTTTGTCAAAACAACTATCATTAGATTGGTGTTGTAGGAGAAAAGAAGGAACACAAAGTTGTAGAATTTTTTAACTTACCCAAGGGTTACTCTCATGATTGTAACAACAAAATCCTCATGAAAACATGATTTCAACCCAAACTCATACTGCATCAGGAAGGAGAGAAGTTAAAAGTGACTTCTTTGTTTAACATATAAATGATGGAAATGAGAAATGAAGAGCAGGCAATTACCCATATCCAGAAGAAGTAAGTTAGTTCGAATGCATTCTGGACATGTAAAAGAAGCTTGTTATGACAAGAAACCTCAAAGAGAAGCATGTCCTAAGAAAAATGAAATACTTCACAACTATCTATCTTAAGAGAAGAAGCTCAATACCTGAAACAGGACAAAGTGGATGAGATAAAGAACTAACTCAGGCCAACTAAACCAAAAATGTCTATCAGAGACTTGCACAAGTGGTATCCCTTGGACTACTGCATGTTTCTCTTGAATTTCTACCGCCATTTCTGTTATAATTCCTTGAAGCTTTGTGCCAACTGCTAATATTACCTGCAAATGAACAAACAGTTGAAACATTTTGCTGTTTCACTAGTCAATAATTAGATCCAACAACGAGTCTTTTCGATCACAGAATTCTTACAATTAGGGGAAGTATTGAATACCAGAAAGAGACATGCCATCCTGAAAAGTGCAAAGAAGATGAACTAATGGCTCTAGCTGAGTACAACCAAAATTAATCAAAACACAGTGAAAAGAAGACTAACCATGAACATTAAAAAGTAGAAAGATCACCACAGAAGCCCATAATAGTGGACTGCCAGGAGGATGGAGATTTTGAGTTCAAAGTTATCAGACCAGAAAAACAAAAAAGAAGAAGAAGAGAGGAAACATAGAGAGTATAATTATTACTTACTCCAAAAACAGGATAAAAGTTTACCTGATTCCAACAACTACTTTGAAGTCATCTTCTAACGATCTTTTGATATATTTCTGAAAGTTAAATTTACTTCCAGGTGCTAGATGAACCTGCAAGAAATAAATCATTTGCCATAAGTGTGAGTTTTCATGTTAACATTACTACTACAGTTGCTAAACTCACAGAGATGAATCCATTTCTCATGGCCAAATAATCTGCCTTTTGAACAGACCGAAAGAACTGGTTAAAGAAGCATGCCTGCAGGATTCAACAAGCAGTCATTATAAGCTATAGTGAAGAACAAAACCATACAAAATTTAAGATAGTTAAGATCTTCTTACAATGTAGAATGTTATTGGCGTTCTTGTCCAGAAACTTGTGTGTTCTCTCACGAAGGATGTCTCATGAGTTAGGCGGAATCTTTTAGGACCTGAACAGTTGCGTAAATGCTCAGTTCATTCAACTCTCAAAAAATCAAACATGTCTACTCTTTAATAAGGAAAGCAGTACCATTCACGGTCTCTTCTTCCCAACTCTCACGTTCCCATTCCTTCCACCCCCGAATCTGAATATTGTTGTTATTTATGGTTTGCAGATCAATTGAAAAGAGACAAAAACAATAACCAGCATTTGTTTTCTGTACCTTCAATCTTCCCAGCATCATCGTTATAGCACTGTAAATCACATGGAAAACTGCCAAGAAAAAGATGAAGATGTGCAACTGATGCAGACCATTCAAAGAAATTAGTGGCACGTACCCCTGAAACGATGAATCGAAGACCATTTAGAAAAGCCCTTAATTATCATTGGAACTCGCAGTTAGACAAATTCATATGAAGATTCACTTACCTCCTTGCATGTTGCGCCTCCGCCGCCACCAGCTAAAGATCTGCGGTCATACCAGAGGAGTCTACGGTGGTGGCCTCCCTTATCTGCATGAGCTGCACCTTCTGCATGAGCTGCACCATCTGCATGAGCTGCACCACCATGATAATCTTTACGTGAATGCTTCCGTGGGCATGGTAACATTGTATTGCCATATCTTTCAAGAATACACCATTGGGAAACATAGCCTTGACTGAATGTCAGGAGTAAGGATATGAATCCTAGAACCATAAGTTCTGCAGAAAGAGAACGACAGCTGTTTAATTTCACTTGAATGGCAAATGATTTATGAAGGAGAAAAAGAACAGAAAAATTTAGAAGTATGGTTTAAGCATTTACCGCCTTTAACTTTCTCAAGAGCTTCATACATAGCTTTCTTGTTGCCTTCCCGGAACAACTGAAAGAAAAATAGAAAAATCAAAAGAGAACACAAGTTGCCATGAACCTGTAATTGGAACAAATGGAATAGCTGACAGACCAACATTCCGACATAATGATGTCTAATACACTTCCGTACGAACACAAACAACAGATTTATAATCATACGTCAGCACAATATGAGGTTGGAACCAATTACAATTATGAAGATTAACTCATCAAAAGAAGACAGGAAAACAGAGGAGAAGGAGCTGTTTCAAAGCATAGATTAAAAGAGGAAAGCAGATGAAGGAAGACATCGGTTTCTTTAATGCATCAATTCTTCTTCTTATCAAGTGCAGGTCATGCAACGTTAAAAATGATGGAAGAAAGACAAATTACTTCTCCAATTCGATGAAGAAACTTCTCCAAAATGATAGAGATGACAACGATAGCAGCACAAACAGAAGCAACAGCCCATGTGGGTGTCTCGTCGAGCTCTCTTGAAGGTCCTCCTCCACCACCTCCACCCATTTCTCGGACCCTCCTCTCGAAACGCAGTCTTTTTGGTTGCAGTCAAAGCAATGACAGATACACATAGACAAAGCCAAAAGCTTTTCGTATCCGATAAACAAGGCACAATCTTCACAGAAACCCGACTAAGAACTTTTGAAGATAATGACGAGATCTAATTAGAAGCCACAAGGTAAGAGTCTCGTGGCTCAAACACAATGTTATCGAAAAGGGAATATCCAAAGAGAGAGCTTTTTTAGTTGAAATCCAAGATTACACCTTTTCTGGGGTAGGAAGCAGGTTCGTGCCCATGATAGTAATCACCGGTTTTCTATATAGGAGAGCTCTATTTTTGATGAATACCCATGCACGTACATGAAGCTACCAAACAAAAATTAGAGAGAGAGAGAGAAAGAGACGGAAGGAAAAGCAGAGGACGGAGTTTGACTAGAAATAGAGGGGGAAAAAAACAACAGGTGTTTGGATTTACCAAGAATAGAAGTTTCAAACTTTTGTTTGAAGAGTTACATATCTTCCTACCTACTTTCTACTAGACAGAGACAGTCCAAAACTTCTCAGCTTCTTTTGTAAGGACCAACATCCTAGGAGAACCAGAAGGCTTTTCCTTCAACGGAAGTTGTTCCCTTTTTTTTTTTTTTTTTGGAGAAATTGCAGAAGGCATTATCAATTGTGTTGCAGGCAGAGACGTAATTTCCCATATCTATTAAATCCGGGAAGAGTTTATACTCCTTAAGTATGCATCCCAAAGGTTATTGAAGAACTACTTTTTTCTTCTTCTTCTTTTCATCATCATCATCATCTTCTTCTTCTTCGCGTGTATTATTGAATAGTAATCTCACAGACAAACATCATTCAACAACCAATCATTTGGTTTGTAAGCGAATTACAGAAAGAGGCTGTCAAAGTCGTTGTAGTATAGTGGTGAGTATTCCCGCCTGTCACGCGGGCGACCCGGGTTCGATCCCCGGCAACGGCGTTTATGTTTTTTATTAACCATTCTCAAAGTGTGTTATTTGCCCCCTTCGTTTTTTTTGTGTTTCTTCTTCTTTAAAATATGCAAAAAGAATGTGATTTGGAAATCGTCAAAGCACGATGGAAAATTTACATAAATTATATAAACAGTAGCATGCATTTTGGAAAGTTCAATGAATAATCTCTATTTCTACTGCTCTCTCTGTGGCAACCTATAAGCGGGATGGTTTTGCTGAGAATCACTTGGAACAAACACAGGAAGTTGGCCATCTCTTCGTGGTCTACCTAACCGATAATGTCCAGTCAAGTAGCCTCTGTTCAGACCTGAGGCCATTGAGCTACCACCTCCTGTCTCTCTGCTCACCTGCTCGTTCAGGAGAGGGCCCCCGAAAAATATAGATTGATCTGCATACAAAAGCTCCGTTCTTTGAACCTGGGATGAAGTAGGTGTGCCTCTGGAAGAAGAAGAAGAGGACATGAACCGTCCGGCTTCTTGATCCCAGTAAACTGAAGTTCTCAAGCTTTCAATATTTCTTGGGGTAGGAATCTGTGTCACAGTTCCCTCGAGAGTATTCCCATTTGCTGAACTAGGAGACTGATGTGCTGATGGCTGATATATGGGGTTAAAGTGATCTCTGTTTGATGGATGATGCTGTAGTGGGGAGACAGTAAGGTTGGAGATGTTACGAGTACTAAAATTACTCAGGCTTTGGCGGCATGCTTCAATGTCTTCTCCGCTGGCATGACTCGCATTGCTAGCAGGATAAGAAGTTTCAGCACCAAAATTTCTATTTCCAACCCCTTGACCAACACTGACTGGACTGCTCCGTCTACTGACGTAGCTATTTGATAGATGATCAGTGTCATACGAATGATGTCGAGAGTTTACTGGACGTAGCACAGATGACGATGCCCTAGCCTTAGCAGCTGCTTTAATTGCTTCATTGGAATCCAACTTTGATAATTTCCAAGCACTGATTCGAACTGGCCGCTGCGATGATCTTTTACTTTTGTCTGCTTCTGGCATTGTGTCCGGATCAACTGTGGATGGCAGGCGACCTGGATCTAAGTGTGGAATAATTTCATCCTGTTGATTAAAACCAAAAAGAACAATCAACTATAACCGTGTTCCTTTGAAGAAACATACAAAAAGAAGCTACATAACTATTAAAGGCTGGAACTTGTGGTGCAAGTTACAGGATGCAGGACATGCCATCTGAAAGTAGATACTACAATTTCATGTTCAGTGCTAACAGTGCTTATGACTACTTCGACTCTCACCATACGCAGAAGGACCGTGAATTTTCAATGATAAATTCCAATTGCAAATTCAGCCTCACAATTTATAGAGTTTGCATGAAAGACTTTCCAGCTAAAGAAAGTAAAAAGCTTGAAATCTTAATCTTCATTCCTCTAAAAAGCTTGAAATCTTAATCTTCATTCCTCCATGGATATCAACCTGTAGGTTGTCTTCAGAATACTTCTCTCAGATTGCAAATACATTGAGCTCCTCTTTTGAGAAAAATAAAACAAAAGAAGTCCCACAATATTTCGTGGTACCTGGTGATCTGTGAAGATTCTAGGAGGGGTGCACCAAGCACCCTTATAGTGCAAGCTCATTCCAATAGAGCTTCTTCCACTAATGGCAGTGACAGCTGAGCTGGTTGGTGAAGATGGCAGACTTTCCTGATCCCCTCCATTTTCAGAAGGTCCAGGTGGTTCACTTTGAGTTCTCATGGCAACAACATATTCGTATGTTGTGATTCCCTGCAACAGTAATAGGAATGAGTTTTTTCATTAGCGAGATTAAACTAGACTCAAACATGAACAGATAGAGAGAGAATTTTTACAAACACACCTTTCGAATAAGAATCATGTGGAAAAAGAATAGTTCTCCCAAAGGTACAGTGGCTAGAAATGACAATGTTGTGCAGATAGCCTGTATTCATCAGAGATTTTCTATGGTTGTGATCAACTGAGGTAAAATACAAATAAAAGTTGTCTTGGTAATTACATTGGTCATAATGAACACATCCAAGAAAGTATATGAATGTCAATCATTCTGAAAAGTGCAGTCAATTTTCACCAAAACAATATCATACAAGTTTCTCTAAATCAATAAAGGATATAAATGTACCACTATAGTAACAAATGGGGGCCTAGAGAATCCGACACCAAGCTTCTCTGCTATTTGATGTTCCATGCCCTTTCTATTTAAGAAGCAGCGAACAAGGACAAAAATTCCAACGCTGAGTTCAACAATAAGCTGATAGGCACGAAAGGAAAATGTACAAAATAACTTAAACTTATGAGTAACACTGGTTATTGATTAAAGAATGTCCAAACAGAAATAAATATGTAAAACCTTACCCATATAAGGCTAACTGCCATAAGGGAAACAAATGTGACATAGTTTTTCCTACCTACACAGTTGTTCAACCACTGCAAAATTTCGAAAAACTTTAGGAAGCTGAATAATGTCAAAACGGAAAGAAAAGGACAAGAGTGAAAAATTGTCAACTTTTAGGGGAGCACAAGCATGTAGTTAATGTAAGAGGATCCAACATGACAGGATAATAATATGGACCCTGTTTCTCTACTCAGCCAAGGTTGAATAGAATATTATAACAGGTTAAAGGTATGCTAAAACCAATACAAGATGATGAAAGTAAAGGTTGGAAAAGAGAAAATTCACTGTTGTAGTGGATGAAGAAGAGCAATGTGATCAACCCCACTAGATTTTGGATAAATATTAATTTGGGATTTTGATT
Organism: Erythroxylum platyclados; assembly: GCA_027563515.1. Lineage (NCBI taxonomy): Eukaryota > Viridiplantae > Streptophyta > Magnoliopsida > Malpighiales > Erythroxylaceae > Erythroxylum > Erythroxylum platyclados. Next base: position 96,930 of record JAOQMM010000002.1, read on the forward strand.
CATGAATTCAAGAGAACAAGGCGAGACATTGACAATGTACCCGACAATGGTGATCAAATCCATCAACACATTTGTTACAACTTCTGCAATGCTTGCTGAACTTCCGCACCTGAAGGAAAAGTAAGATTATCACAACAGGCAAGCTCTAGCTGAAAAACAGAGACTTGCACTATTATAATTCTACATGGTTTGATAAGAAAAATAAATCAAAAAGCAACTATACCAAAAAAATCAGATTTTCTGTGCCTCAATAAAGTCAATTAAGTATGAATCAATTTTTTTCATCGTTTCTCTCTCTCCTTCTCCATTTTTCTAAGCTTCTTACTTCTCTCACTGTCTTGTCTTTTCTTTTAGTGAGCCAGTGGTTGTGGATCACTAAACTCAACTGCAACGTAATAATTTAAAATAAAGACCTCAGCATTGCACAATCTGCAAAATAACGCCTCCTCTTCAGGTGTTTGCTGTAAAATATCATCTTTCCGGCAATCTTGTTTCACAAAAGGACCACAAAAGAGACCTCCAAGTTTTGAACACCAGTTTGAGCCATGTCTAGCAGGTATTCCTTTATCCTTTAATTTTACTTTGCCAGCTGCACTAATTGAAGATGCATTTTGCTAGTCAAATGCTGGAGATTTTAAGGACTATAAAGGATGAGGAAAATAGATCAAAAGCAAAAGACTATGTAGAAGTTCAAATCCCTTGTTAATGTTGCAAGTAGACTAACCAGGCACATCTGTGTCCTTATCTGAACTATGGGGACATGTCTCATCAGCTTCGCGAAAAATTCCAGGATCAGCAGGATCAATGGCAGTACTCCGTACATAAAGGATGAATACAGATAAAACCTTATATTTGACCGGTATGAGGAGAAAAGGAGATTTAGCATAAGTAAAAGAAATGTAAACAAGGAACTCTTAAATGATTATTGAACAATACAGAGACTTTATCCATGAGGAGATTGTGCTTACCAAGACAGAATAAACTGCAGTAGCTATATACTCATAGATGTCCTTTCCAAGAAAAGGAGCAAAGAAGGTATAGTATGCAGCAGAAAGTAAGAAGAAAATCGTTATAGCTACAACCTGTGATACATGAACACGAACATATCAATCTATCACTTACTACAAAGGGAAAGACTGCTGCTGTATAAATAAATAAATTAAAAAGAAAATGGAACCAAAATTCTTGAAAAACTAGTTTTGAGGGTGGATATAAGGTTGTAGATGCATTTGCATTAGTTTTTTCATCGACAAATTGCAGAACACCAGTAAATGAATACACATTAGCTTGATGAATAGTCTTCACGTCATTTGCATATAACTTTCATGCTCATTGCAAGAACTCAAATAGTACGCTCCGTGTGTGCTATGAACTTCCATTTCTTAGTCAAAAAACACTGCTTAGCCTTGACAAATAGTTTCACTTCCTTTTTATGACTTCCACGCCTATTGCATGAACGTAAGAAGAACTTTCAATGTGCATTGCGGCCTTTCATTTCTTAGTTTCACAGATCTCTACCATCTTCAGTACAACATACAAACAAATCTCATATTTTGGATATAAAACAAGGAAAAATAAAATCCAGGATGGGAAGAGAAATAAATCTGGCTAGTGTCATGTTCTTCATGGATGAAAACTAGCTTGAATTTCTAAAAACTTTTAGATTCTACATTTCTTTCTTGAGTCAGTCAACTCCCCGGAACTAAACAATAACTTTACACATTTCTTATAAACGCTAACACATAGAAAAACAAGCGTGCAATTCAACAATTCACACACTTCATACCTTCTAGCGTACAGTTGAATCACGCAAAAAGACGAGGGAAAAATTAATGATTATAGTGGAATACAAGAAACCTTCAAGAACGAATATTCAAAGGGGAAAGGAAAAAAGAAAAGACAAAAAGAAAGAACGAATAATCAACCTCTCATGATTAGCAACAAAAGTAAATCCACGGGCAAACCAACAGCACTTAGTAAGTAATTCCACTTCAGACAGAAAAAGAACTCCGCGACACGACAGTGAAAATCAAATCCCGAAAGTGGAAACACACTTTTGACTAGTTGTTTGAGCAAAGTGAGTGTAACGTAAAGTAAAAATACCTGAAAAGAATGGAGAGGAAGTTGCCATCCATGTCGCCTAGCCATCATCAAAAGGGTCACTCTCTAACTCGTAAATCAACACCTCTTACGCTTTTCAACCCACCACCATAATATCACCATAAAACAGACCAACACAACTTAAAACCACCACCTAAATCCGTTCACAAAACACCTGGTACATACATTATCGTGGCGCTATGTTCTATTCACGCAAAACCCAGTTCAACCTCGACCCATATGTTAAAGATCAGTTTTAGGACGACCCATGAAGTTGATTCTTTGTAGGAGTTGGATTCCTCAATTAAAGCGAGAGAGATGGAGAAGAAGAAGCGAAGAATAAAAAAACGACCTTTGAAAACGTTAAAAGTGGTCTTTTTTAGTTGTCTGCTGGCACTCTTTTTTCTTTTTCTTTTTCTTTTTCTTTTTCTTTTTTTTCTTCCACTTGAGAACGAAGGAATCTTAATTACCAAATAATTAATAATACACAATTTGGATTATAGTGAAATAATTAAGTGATTAGGTAAAATTCATATAAATGTAATATTACTCTAATAAAAAAAGTCAACCAACACCCTGTATTTCGAGATTTTATAGTTCTAAGTTAGCAAAGTAAACTTAATTTAATTACATTCAAAGTTTGAATTTCGTTTGCACAGAGTACAACAATGACAACGATAATTAGTAGGGGTTTTGCTGAAATACAAAATTTGATCTAATAATAAACAATCTTATCTTTATCTAATAATTAATTTTGAACTCAAAATTTGTTTAAAAATTAGTTTTAAACATGATACTTGTTCTTTCCAATTTTGTAATAGTTTTGATTCAAAATAAAAGAATAAAATTTTATATTTAATTAATAATTTAAATTAAATTAAATTAAATTAAACATAGACTAAATCTGATTTTTAAATATATATTAAATTTGGATATACTTAAAATCAAATCCATTTATCCAAATTTAATTGAGCTAAGATCCAACTCCAATTCCATATTTTACCAATAAATATTGAAAAATAAAATGGAAGGCGAGCTTCAAAAAATATGAACGTGGAAATTTGTGAAGAAGGGTAAGAGTTATTTAATACCAAATGCTACATGATAAGCAGTGTGAGTAGTTCAATAATAATGTAGTGGGCAAACATGCAACGATGCTTTTCTGATTAAATAACTGGCCACGTGTTATACCTAAAAATTTAAAGCCATTGAAAATGATATTATTAATAAAACCATTAATATAATATGTCCCCACTTCCATTTAAGATTGATTAATAACTTATGACCACACCACACGTAAGTCTCGTGATAACACACCAAAACTTCCTTTCTTACCACTATCAATTTGAAGCAAAGATGACAATTAAGCCCGACCTAAATTCAATGGGCTATATTCGAGTTGATTGGGCCTCGAATTGGACCGAGCCTAGGGATAAAGTAGAGATGGCAATTGGGCCTAATTTGAAATCAATGGGTCATGTCTGGGTTGATCGAACCCGACCTCTATAAGCAAAATAATGATATTTTGCTAAAAACAAGGACATTTTTGTATTTGTAATTTAAAAAAATTTAAGTTAGGTTGAGTTTGACTCAGATTTAGGTCAGACTGCCTTTGACCCATTGGACTTGGGGTCGATAAGGTCTCGAGCATGGCCCAAGCCCCATCAGCAGGGGTCAAGTTGGGTTTTGCCACCCAGGACCGACCCAACCGATTGACATTCCTAATTTAAAGTATTTACACAAATTAAATTCTCAAATTTCACATTTACACGACATGTCCCTTAGGCCTTAGTTATGATAAATGGGACTAATGTTTAATAAAAAAGTAAAGATTAGATGCCAAGTTCAATAAGAAAATGTCAGATTTGTTGAGAATTAAAATAATTACAATAACAAAGTCAGAGTTTAGACCAATATCTTGCTGTACTACCTGGTATAAGGTGATTGCTAAATTACTTGCTAGGCGGCTCAATTTTGCTTTGAATGAAGTCATACATCCTGCTTAAGGGGCTTTCCTACCTGAGAGGAATATCGGAGATAACATCCTCATTCTTCAAGGGTTCTTAGGGGAATACAAAACAGGAAAGTGTATTCAAAGTTGTTTGATGAAAATTGATTTTCTTGAAGCTTATGACACCATTAGTTAGAGATATATACAAGATTGTTTGCAAGCTATAGGGCTGCCAACCAAGTTTCGGAATTGGGTAATGGAATGCATTCAAACCACTTCTTTCAGCATATTGATTAATGAGATTCCATCTCTATCCTTCAGAGGTGATAGAGGGATAAGGCAAGGGGATTCACTGTCTCTTTACCTTTTCACACTGGCGATGGAAGGGTTTTCCAGACTGATATCCAAGTTTATTGAATGCAATCGTCATTTCCAGTATCACTATAAATGCAGTGCTCTCAAATTAGCTCATCTGATTCTCAGTCATGCTGACAATCATTCTATCGACATTTTGTTAAGCATATTGCATACTTTCTCAGGATGGTCCGGTCTCAAGGTAAATATGGAGAAGAGCAGTCTATACCTATCCTCGGATGTTTGTAATCAAGAGGCAATCTGCAGTAATATTGGCTTTCCACTACATTCCCTTACTTTAAAATATTTAGGAATTCCAATAACATTCTCTAAACCCAAGTTCTTCGAGTTTGTTCCTTTGATCGCAAAGCTTAAGACCTGGATAAATGCATGGCAAATAGGCATGGGAATTTCGGCCCGGCCCGTGTTTGGCCCGGGTTGGCCGGGCCGTAGGCCGGGCCACGGGCCAGTGGATGGCGAGGACGGGCTGGCCCCGCCCGGCCCGTGGCCTGCCTCCTACGACCAAAACTGCCAAAAACGACGTCGTTTTGTTAAAAAATTTAAAAAAAAGATACGATGGACCCGGCCTCCCCCCCGTCGGCCCATGGGCAGGCCACAGGTCGATTGGCCCGTGGGTGGGCCGGGCCAAGGACAAAACTAGCCCGGCCCAGTCCATTGCCATGTCTAATGGCAAAATCAGTTGTTATCTACTGCTGTTAGATTAACTCTTGTTTCTTCCGTTTTAAATAACATGCATATCCATTGGTCCGCACATATTGTTTTGCCAAAGAGAGTTCTGAAAGAAATTGACAGGATTCTGAAAGCCTTTCTGTGGTCAGGGAAAGTAGAAGATGGCAAGAAGGCTAAGGTTAAATGGAGTGAGATCACGATTCCAAAGACGCAAGAAGGGTTAGGCATTATCCCTATTTCACATATGCAAAAGGTACTCTTATGTAAGAGGATATGGAGACTGTTTACAGATAAGACTGCATTATGGGTCAAGTGGGTGAATGCATATCATCTCAGAGAGTAGAATTTTTGGCAGGTGGGTAAGTCACGCGAATTCTCTTGAATTTTTAACCAATTACTCGATTTGAGAGAATTAGTATGTCCTCACATTAAGTTTCAGTTGGGGGACAGAACAAATATTTGGTTCTAGTTTGATAACTGGACCATAAATAGCCCTCTCATCCAAAGAGTCGACTTGGTGTGAATCCGTAACAGAATTGCCAGTAATGTAAGAGTCTCTATAATTATCCATAATAGAGAGTGGTTTGGTAACTTCAGAGGATTCTCCATGCTTACAGACTACTTACCACCTATTTCTGAAACATATACAGAAGATAGCCTCATTTGGGTCCCAAACTCTAAAGTACATTCACTAATAGCTCTTGTCATAAGATACTCACTCCTAATGTTGCTGAAGTCCCTTAGCATGACTTATTATGGAAACAATCATTGCACCCAAAAGCATTAGTTCTATCCTAGTTGGTAATCAGGAGTAGGCTGAGAACTAAAGATAGATGGTTTGGAAATTTTGATCCCATTTGTATTTTGTGTAAACAAGCTGAAGAGAGTAGGAACTATTTATATTTTTGTTGTAATTATACAAAAGCGATTTAGAGCAGCTACACCTATTATCAGTTCCTTGCTACACTTTTAGGTGGGTTGAAACTTTGAATATGATTATTGATGGCACCAAGCAAGGAAAACCTAATGGAATCCTTATTAAGACAATTTTTAATACCACTATCTACTGGACCTTGAGGGAACCCAATAGGAGGTTGTACAAGGAGTTTAAAACAGAAAAATATCAGCTAGCAGATATGATTATTAATTGGGTTTGAGCTGTCATGATTGCAAATTCGAAGCAGAATGCACTTTTTCCTAATATAAAGATTACTTGGATGCTATAATTACTTGTACCTATTGTATAGTTGTCTTGTAAGTTAGGTTGCAGAGTTGGGGACAGATTAGGTGTACCATTGTAATGTGGTTGGTGTAGCTTTTGCTATATTAATACCATATGCTTTTAATTTAAAAAAAAAAGTCTTAGTAAAGTCTTGCTACCATGCCAGCTCTGGGAAGGTCCAGCGGTACACAACTTTACTCCTAATTGGTAGAGAAATTATTTTCGATACACTCACATAAAAAATACACATTAAAATAATAAAGTAATAAAAATAAAATAAAATAAAAAAATAAAAAAATACAATAAATATAGAACAAGGCAAAGAATAAAATAAATAAACAAATACATAAATAAAAGAGAATAAAAGTAAATAAATAAATCAGACAAGTCATTACAAGAAAAATATTTAAACTAAATAAAGAAATATTTAGGTTAAATAACTAAGAAGAAAGTACTATATATTAAAATAATTAAAATATGCATTATATAAACATTTCGAAATTAATGGATTAAGTTAAATTTTATCGAATTTAAATTTAAAATTGAATTAACATTGAAAAAAATTGGATTTGATCTAATATTATAATAAAGTAATGTTGAACTAAATATATTTTGACTCCCCATATCATCATGTATATATATATATATATACATATATAATATTAGTCTTAATTATCTTGCCTCATTCTTTTTAATTTACGTGATTATGATTTAAAACATAATAATTATAATAAATTATACTTAAAAGTCCAAACTCGATTTAATAAATGAGATTGACTTTTCATGCATGCTCCAATCTCAAATGACCTTGTGTTTGGGCTTGTTTATTTAAATTTGTTCAATTTGGGCTTAATCTTGAACCTGCAAAAAGATTTCGGGTTGGGAGTCGGCCCATTTCTATTCTTAGTCGAAAGTGTTTGTGAATGAGCAAACGGCGTGTCGTTAAGCGTGTTGCATGATGGGAATGGGAAATCGAAGGGTAGAGAACGATGGAGTCCATGGTGAATAATGGTGGTGGTGGTGATGTAACCGAGAACTATGAGCGTCTCTCACTTCACAAACTAAACGCATAGAGATCATCGAACCAAAAGCTTCCATTTCCATATCCTTGATCTTTTCGTCTCATTTTCTACAACAACTAAACGAGTAGTCTCGGCTACTTTCTTTCTCTTTCTCGCGTACCAAACAGGCAACAATGGTGGACTGTGCTATTTCCAATTCCTTGCTTCTTTCTAGGACTCCACTGCTCCATTCTCCATCTGGTAAAAACGGGATCTCCTTTCTTTTCTTTCTAACAGTTACTATTCACTTATCTAATTTGTGCTTGTTATTGTTATTACTTGACGTTATGGTTTCTGATTCATTCTCTACTTGCTTCCTCAACTAACCCTACTGAGCTAGCTGGGATTAAATTTCGTGTCTTTTGAGCATTTTGATCCAACCTCAGATAATATCTCGTGTGATTTTGGGTTTTATGAACTTGAGTAATCTAAATCTCTTGTCCGGTGCATGCTGCAAAACGATTGCCTTTGGATTTAAATTTTAAGGTTTATTACTTGTATGTGTTGTGTGTATCTGCTTATTGATATGGTTTTCTTCTTGTTATTACTTTTTGGTTTTAGAATATTTGATGTTTTAATGCTTCTGCTAGGCTCTTCTCTCAAGCCATTGGATTTTGCTCCTGCTAAATTGTCATTCAGTTCGAATCGCTCGGGCAAAGTTCAGCTTACTACTTCCAGGAGAAGGCCACTTGCTGTTCAAGCAGCCTATAGGTAGACACGTAAACCTTTGCTAATACCCACCATAGACTTTCACTAACAAGATCATTTAAGGATATTAACTTTTGAACTACTACTTGCAAGAATTAGAGGAGTAGTTAGAATAGCTGACTTGTTCTTGATGTTTCTATTTGATAAATCCTATCTGGTTGTTTTAATTGCTGTCTTCTGTTACGTGTTCATTTGTGCAGTGATGGTGGAAGGCCAAGCAATGCAAGCATTTTTGTTGGTGGTTTTGTCTTGGGAGGGCTTATAGTTGGTGCACTTGGATGCGTATTTGCACCTCAGGTGCTCTTGTTGTGCCTTTGCAACTTATTTTGTGTTTTTAATGCTTTATAATTCTAAGTTTCTAACATATTAGTGAGAGAGAAATGCTGTTAAGAACATTTTTAGATCAAGTAGTTGTAAAATTAGCCTTATACTCCCCAAGATTACAAATTTACCGTTGATTAAAAAATCATGTAGAACAAGCCTGTAATTCTTCTTAGTTTCTGTGCAGATCAGCAAGGCGTTAGCTGGAACAGACCGGAAAGATCTTATGAGGAAACTGCCCAAGTTCATCTATGATGAAGAAAAAGCTCTGGAAGTATGATCCTCAGCCTTTATTTCTTTTTTTCTCTTTTGTTTTCCGTATCAATTTTTAAAATTTTACTATAGAAAGATCTGTCCCATCATTTACAAGGCTGTTGACGACTTGATGTTTTGCTAATCACATCATTCAAGCATATATGATGCTTGAATGATTCACCGAAGCATCCTTTGTTTTAGTTAATACCATCGCATGGATATGTTCATAATTGTGTCAAATTATCTGTTTGATCCAATATGAACTTTTAATCACAAACAACACTTGGATTTCTTTAATTTACAGAAAACTCGGAAAATCTTGACTGAGAAGATTGCGCAACTGAATTCTGCCATCGACGATGTTTCTTCTCAGCTCCGCACAGAAGATACCCCAAATGGCGTTGCGGTGAATTCCGACGAAATTGAAGCTGCCATATAATGTACTCCTATATGCATTGCAGTGTACATGGTCTGGTCCCAAGTGCCACAAAACTCGCATGCTGAGGAATAATGATCTTTCACTTTCTTGTGAGACAGTTAAAATAGTTCCATGTTCAATTCTGTGTCTCCCAGCTTGCGTTGTAATATTGCCTTTTGTATTCACGATTTGGACCTGGAAATATATACGATAGCAGTTCAACTGCGTTTAGTTTGATGCATATTCTTGCACACGCTAGAGCCTTTTGAACGTGATATTAATGATGGCTTAGCTTGTCCTCGCTAGGGACTATTTCTAGCCACATAATTCACTCCATTCCGCATGAAACAGAGGAATCAGAACGACTTAAAAGTGCTATGGTAGATTTTTGTTTCCCTCTTGCTCCCAATCCAAGCTGAATTGACATAGATATGATACTCTCAACTTGAGAAAGTTCTCCACCATGAACAGTTCTTTTCTTTCAGCCAGAGAAACACAGAGTAAAAGATCTTATTGGAAAGGAGGCTTTCCTCTGCTCGACATGTAAGTGTCATGTACTTCACGCAATTATTACATGTAAGCCCTTGGAAGTTGTGGCAATTGGCATTTAACTCCGTTACTTTACTAATGAGGAAAGGGTTATATACCATACATTGACGTGGTGAACAATAAGTGGATTGAACTCTTACTTGGCAGAGATGCAAATACTACCTTATCTATATATCTACAAGCAATATTGTAACCACACATTTACTTAAAGGTCTTGGAGCCATAATTTGAGACTTGAGGAATATTATTAAACAAAGTGGATATGTCAATAACTATGAAGACCGAATTGAAATATTATTTATAGCAACTGAAGTTTCTAACCTTGACTTTAGTTGCAGAAATGGCTACCAACGCAGCTCTAGCTCCCTCAAGAATCCCTGCCAATACCAGGCTTACTCATTCCAGGAGCATCCCTTATTTCCCTTCTCGATGCTCCACTAAGGTTTTTCTTTGTTTTACCTCTTTGTTTCAACGAATTATGCCTACACAAGTTGATATTTTAGTCCCTGGTTTGCTAGATGTTCAAGTTCAGTTGTGGTTTTGCAGAGGTTGGATGTTGGAGAGTTTTCCGGGCTTCGATCAAGTTCATGCGTGACCTATGCCAAGAACTTGAAGGATTCGTCCTTCTTTGATGTCGTGGCTTCACAACTTACTCCGAAGGTACGTAGCCATGCATATGTGTGTTACTTCCATGTTCATTAAAGTGAAGAACACTTGCAGAGAATGAATTTGACAAAGTTTTCAGACAATTCATCACAATCTATAGCACAGTCTTTCATTCTTTCGGGTTTAGATTGATTGATTGGAAGAAAATGTTGAATTTCCTCTGGACTTGGTATTGTAAAATAATTGAACAGGCCGCAGCATCAACTCCAGTCAGGGGAGAAACAGTGGCCAAACTGAAGGTGGCGATCAACGGATTTGGACGTATTGGAAGGAACTTTCTCAGGTGCTGGCATGGTCGCAAAGACTCACCTCTTGACGTTATCGTTGTCAATGACAGTGGTGGTGTCAGAAATGTAAGATTCTCACGACTAACTTACTGATTAGCAGCTAAAATGGCGATGAAATCGAGTGATAAACGTGCTTAATGCAGGCTTCTCACTTGCTAAAATATGATTCCATGCTTGGAACTTTCAAAGCAGACGTGAAAATTTTGGATGACAGTACCATCACTGTGGATGGAAAACCCGTCAAGGTTGTCTCTAACAGAGACCCTCTGAAGCTTCCTTGGGCTGAGCTTGGAATAGACATTGTTATTGAGGTACGTAATGTTAATCTTACTTTACAGTTCTCTTCCACAATTCTTCAAGCGTTTACCTTGGTTCGTTCCGTTATGCAGGGAACAGGAGTTTTCGTGGATGGTCCTGGTGCAGGAAAACACCTTCAAGCTGGTGCCAAGAAAGTTATAATTACTGCTCCAGCAAAAGGAGCTGATATTCCAACATATGTGGTTGGAGTCAATGAAAAAGATTACGACCATGATGTCTCCAACATCGTCAGGTTGGTTGTTTCTGTTAAGTAGATGATCTTGTTGCGTACTGTTCCAAATGTAATTGTAGAACGTCTGATTATCTGCAGCAATGCTTCTTGCACCACAAATTGTCTTGCTCCTTTCGTGAAAGTCATGGATGAGGAATTTGGTTCGTAAATCTCCAATTTTCCGTTCAGCTTCACAAAGTTCAGGATTTTTCTGTTCCTTATCTGCAAATTCTTTTGCAGGCATTGTCAAAGGAACCATGACTACTACTCATTCCTACACTGGAGATCAGGTAGTTATCATCCTGAATAATACGATTCAATTCAGCTGGCTGGAAATGTACACCAGCAACTACTGATTGTGTTTTTGTGCAGAGGCTCTTGGACGCTTCACACCGTGACTTGAGGAGAGCCAGAGCTGCAGCTCTGAACATAGTACCAACAAGCACCGGTGCAGCCAAGGCCGTGTCACTTGTGCTTCCACAACTCAAGGGCAAGCTCAATGGCATTGCTCTGCGTGTCCCAACACCTAATGTCTCCGTCGTTGATCTGGTTGTCAATGTTGAGAAGAAGGGAATCACAGCAGAAGATGTGAACGGAGCTTTCAGAAAGGCGGCGGAGGGACCATTGAAGGGTATATTGGATGTCTGCGATGTCCCTCTTGTTTCAGTTGATTTCAGGTGCTCTGATGTTTCTTCAACCATCGATTCTTCATTGACAATGGTCATGGGAGACGACATGGTTAAAGTGGTCGCCTGGTACGATAATGAATGGGGTTACAGGTAAAGAACATGACTTGTGGTAAAACTCATATATATATATATTAACCACTTCTAATATATGATGATGATGAGGATGAGGATGACGATGATTGATTCTTCCATTTTCAGCCAAAGGGTTGTGGATTTGGCTCATTTAGTAGCCAATAAGTGGCCGGGAATTGCAGCATCTGGAAGCGGAGACCCGTTGGAGGACTTTTGCAAGACAAATCCAGCTGATGAGGAATGCAAAGTCTATGAAGCTTAAGATCATTTTTCTTTGAAAGGCTTAATCTCCCATTGCTTGTAACAGTCAGATTCATAGTTGTAATGACGACTGAGAAAGAACACGTTTGTCTCTGATCTTTGATCATCTCTCGATTCAACACATGCCTTCATGCCTTAATACATATTCAATGCTGTGATCAAATGCTGTTTTCGTATTTCGCGTTCTTTCTTGTCATTGCATGTCGGTTTAATAATGGAACGACATATTCAGCTCACTTTCATTAAATTGGGAGAAGTAATATGCCCAGGGTTTGGCAATTTTAGCCCGAAACCAAAGAGTGAAATTTAAGTTCACACCCCGAATTTAGAATTAGAAAGAGTGGCTTAATTATTTTGATGTAATTTTAAGTATAATTAAATTATGACTAAATCATATTTTTATGGGATAAAATTCGATTTATCATTCTTAAACAAATTTAAAGTGCGAATTTATTATTTAATCTTAAGTCATTGATGTAGTCATCGAGTTATGATATCTCAAAATTGAAGTAAACTATCTTTCCTCGACATCAAATCGGGTTGAATTGAACCGAATCTCGGTAAGTCGGGTTCGAATTCGAGTATTTCCGTTGAGTGTCATCCACTACTTATTTATCTTAGCCAAACTTTCTAAATGGTTAGCCAATGGGAGAACGCCACGTAAACTGAACTGAACGCCTTTCATAAGAGAATGCAATTAAATGGAGATCCAACGGTTGGGAAGCAACGGCGCCACGAACTAACAGAAAACAGATAACCATCCATCCGGTGATATATGTAATATAACTAGCTCATCCACCAACCACGAGATAACACGTGTGTATTCACCAATCGGACAGCTAGAAGATCCACCGGATTACCTGGATTTGCCGGTAGCTAACCAAACACCAACAAGGTTGAATAATTGGTTTCTTCTTTCTCCTGTCACACAAACATTTCAGACCAAAAAGAAAAAAGTGGTAAAACCATTATCAATATCAGGCATCACACATCTCTCTCTCTCGCTTTCTAATACAATAATTCGCTTAGTACATTTGTTGTCGCCTTGTCCGGTAATATCTTGGCCGAATTCCTCGATTGTGTCTTCTTTGATTGTGTTGGTGGATTGCATAATTTAAGCGTTTGATTTTCGTGGGTTTTGCTTGGTTGTTGAATTGCTTAATTAAGGGGCTTTGATGCTTGAAGAATCTACAAGGTTTTTTGCTTTTACGGGGTATCGTGAAGGTCTGGTTTATCCTTGTTTGCTTCTCAAGTGTTGTTGTTTTGGCATCTGAACGAATTGCGTGCCTATTAAGCTTCAGTTTTGGGGAATTTGGGTACTTGCGAAGTCTTTCTACATCCCCGTATTTGGATTTAGTAAAATAATAAAATCCCGAGTGATAGATCCAGAGATTTCTTCTGGAGGCAACGTGGGGTTGTTTGCCGTAACGGTTTTCTTGGGGAAATCAGTTAATTGTATGAGTAAAAGGGGGTTATGGCTGCTGGTATGGATTTCTCACCTCCGTTTGCAATATTAGAAGGGAGTTACAATAGAGACAATGCGTCGATTATGGAAAATCAAACCCCGGAGAATTTGGATAGTTTGAAGGAAACCACTAATGGGAAGCCTCCACGACACCTCTCGGTTATACGCCATGATGTGGGTTCTATGAGGCTTCTGGCTGCTGCTGATCTGGTATGTTCATGGTTCTTTGCATATTTTTTTTCTGTCCAAGTAAACAAAATATGATGTGCTCGATCTGGGCACTCACTATTTTTGAAGTTGGAAGCGTTGGATTTTATGGTTGTGGCATTCATCATACTCTAGTTGCAGACTTTTTTACATTGGCCTTTATTCTATGTCCTTTACTGAAAGCTCATAAATTGCCTATGTCAATTGATGTTTCCCAGGCATCAGATGTTGGAATTGTAGTAAGTAGATCGCCTTCGGATGAAAAATCGGACTTTTTACCTGTGTTCCGATCAGGGAGCTGTGCTGAAGGAGGTCCTAAACAATATATGGAGGATGAACATTTATGTATTGATAATCTTGTTCAGCATCTAGGTTCAACTGCCAGCTTCCCCGCACCTGGTGCTTTCTACGGGGTAACTATATTAGCTTCTTATATTCTTAGAGTAATACCTTCCATATCTCCGGTTCCCTGTCGGAATATGAAATGTTTGCTCTGTACCCTGCTCCGCAATGAATATTATCCTACATCTAATTTGTCAGTTTCATATAGGTTTTGAATTTTGACACTTTTTTGATTATTTGTACATCCAGCAACAGTATCTGTTAGGAGCCATTGTTTGCTATTCCTTGAACTTATATTTTTTAAATATGTGAATCAGGTATTTGATGGGCACGGAGGTACAGATGCAGCATTATTTGTTAGAAAAAATATTCTGAAATTCATAGTTGAGGACTCCCATTTTCCAATTTGTGTCAAGAAGGCAGTCAAGAGTGCTTTTGTAAGAACAGATTATGCATTTGCAGATGATAGTTCACTTGATATCTCCTCTGGAACCACAGCATTAACTGCAGTCATATTTGGAAAGTAAGTTAACTGCAAAACTGATTCATTTATGTATCAAGAATGCAAGATTTTTTCCGAGATTAGGCATAATTTTTGGCTTTAATTTGTCTACGCATCTTACAAATGGTTTCAGGCCTTTAATCATAACATAGTGTGAGTGGAGTGAGAATTTTGTTGTATGAGGTTTCTAAAATGCGTGAATGTTGGTCTTCCGATATCTTTTTCTTGAATTCTTGGGGTTTGGAATTGTTGTCTCTATAATGAGATCACATATTTATGATTTTAACCATCTGCAGGACATTGATAGTAGCCAATGCTGGTGATTGTCGGGCAGTGCTGGGGAGGCGAGGTAGAGCCATTGAAATGTCCAAGGATCACAAACCTAATTGCACATCAGAAAGACTAAGAATTGAGAGACTAGGAGGAGTCATATATGATGGTTACCTTAATGGTCAATTATCTGTTGCACGTGCCCTAGGAGACTGGCACATGAAGGGACCAAAAGGTTCTGCGTGTCCATTAAGTGCGGAGCCAGAGTTGCAGGAGAGAAATTTAACTGGAGATGATGAATTCTTGATCATGGGTTGTGATGGCCTATGGGATGTAATGAGCAGCCAATGTGCTGTGACAATTGCCAGGAAAGAATTAATGCTTCATAATGATCCTGAGAGGTGCTCAAGAGAGCTGGTTAGGGAAGCACTAAAACGCAACACATGCGATAATGTAACAGTAATCGTGGTTTGTTTCTCGGTAGAACCACCCCCTCGGATAGAGATCCTGCAGAATCGAGTTCGGAGGAGCATATCTGCAGAAGGCCTGAATTTGCTCAAAGGTGTACTTGACAGTAATTCCTGAAAGTGGAGATGTTTACAGAAGATGTTTAGGGACGTCATATTCGGGGTTAGAACCGATAAGGGCATTTCTTTTTCAGGCTTCAAACCGCTGTCCCTGACCTGCTAGCTCGTTCAGGGAACAACACGAACCTGTAATTTGATTCTTTGAGCTTGTGAACCCCCTGTAAATCCAAGATGATTTATTGCTGTACCGTTTAGAATGTCTTGTTGGATGAATACCTGACCTCCCTCTTCCCTTTCATTTGTTGATTGTACATAATTTCAAAACGCTAATTATATTTAGATTGGAGGTATGGTTTAGTGCTGTTTATTACCACTCAAATTTCTGTATTTTGAATTGGTTATGACCTTATTGCTGACTGGTGCTTTTGACATACCCTACTTGATTATTGGTTAGGTTTTGGTATATATATAAAACGGGTTGAATTTAAATTAATATTGTTGTTATTATAAATTAAATATAAAGAATATTAACTATTACATATTTCATTGGTTCCCATTTTCTTATTAAAATTGTAAAAAATAGAAGAAAACGATTTTATATATAAAATATTTGGATTATTATTTCAATTACATAATTTTTAGAGGATTGGATTATTGTGTTTAATTTTGTTCAACTTTTTGTTTATTATTAAAAAAATTATTAAAAGATAAAATAATATTTTTTAAAATTAATTAGTATTTAAACTTTAGGTCAAGCTAAATTGATTTGTAAAGTTTGAGTCTAAATTAAATTTGAAAATTGAAAATTTTTGTACATAAAAATAAAATTTTAATTTGAAATTTTATTAATTTAAATTAAATTTGTTAACTTAAAATCAAATATGTCTAACTAATAAGGCAACAACAATATCAATAACAATAATACCTAATAAAAATTTTGCCAAAATGTAAAATTTAATAAAAGATCTGATGTCAAATTACCCGCATATTGACCACCAATCAGGCAGATCGGTGACGTGGCATGAAATTTCCAAATCCCGCCTAAACCCCTCTAATGTTCATTTAGGGCGCAATTGAATTTCAATTTCCCTCAAAATAATGACTTAATAATATCTCCGCCTTCACAAAATACCCACACTTCTCTGTTTCAGTTTTCTCCTTCCTTCCAAACCCTAACCACCAGCTCTACCTATTCTTACAGGTGATTTCTCATCATTTCCCTCTGTTTGATTGGTAGTTCAAGTTTCTGTACTGATCTGTGCTTTTGACCTGCAGGATTCGCGATGAAAGGAGGTAAATCCAGGTCAGACACCAGAAACACCACGTGAGTTCTCCTTTTTTTCTTTTTTTACCTTTCTCCATTTAAGGTCCTTTCAGATCTCGGACATGAGAAGTTTAACCTGGAATTGATATTTTGCAACGAAAAATAATTTTAGTTTTGGTTTATCTTAATGCGGAGTTGTGACTCGTTAATAGGCTTGCGGTGAACAAGAAACCCGCAAAAGGCGGAAGAAAAGCTGGGAAGGCCGCAAAGGACCCAAACAAGCCTAAGAGGCCTGCAACCGCCTTCTTAGTTTTCATGTGATTACTTCCTAATTCTTAGTTTTATCGCTTATTATGTATTTTCAACGGACAATGGTACGTTTAACTCTTGAATTTTCATTTTATCAATTATGTTTTTGGTGTTTTTAATAATTCGATGCTAGAAGATTTTAAGCGGTTAACAATTTAATTGCTAAATTCAAATTTACTTTTACTTGATAATCCATTTAGTTTCATTATGATTATACAGTCTAGGTTTATTATATAAACTTCATGTTTTATTGGTTGCAGGGAGGAATTCAGAGAACAATACAAAAAGGAACACCCTAAAAACAAGTCCGTTGCTGCAGTATGTATTGAACTTTTTTTTTATAGATAATTCTGAATTATCTTAATTGAGTTGTGATCAACTGCTTGCTGGTTACGATCTTCCTGTTTATTTAAATTTCTAGGTTGGAAAAGCTGGTGGGGATAAATGGAAGTCATTGTCTGAGGCTGTAAGTATTAAATCGTTTGGACATTTATGGAAACGGTTGCGTATTGTACCTTACTGATTTTTGCTAAAAAATTAATCAAATGAAGGAAAAGGCACCCTTTGTAGCAAAGGCTGAAAAGCGGAAGGCTGAATACGAGAAGAAAATGAAGGCATATAACATGGGACAGGTAATTTTTTCAGCTTTTATTTGTGTGTAAATGTATGTATGTGCACATTTATATATATATATATATTCAGCAACTGCGGTAGCTATGACAAAAAATTGAGAAAGTATTTCCTTTTAATTGGCAATTATCACAAAAGTCAGAAAATGTTACCAAATTAATATTAACTGCTTTCACTTGTGGGAATATTAACAGTACCCTTTTTGGAGGATGTTAATAAATTCCAAAATCCATTTTGGCCTCTAGTTGCAACAATTGTCTTTTTAATTGACCCCAAAAAATGCATGACCTCCTTTTCTTCCCTTTACCCCTCATTTATTGAGAATCAGAAAGTTTTTTTTCTCAAGTTTGAATTAGTTCAACAAGCATCCATCTCATTTGTACTTTGGCAATTGTGCTTTATAGGTATGTATGTATGTATGTATATATGTATGTATTGTAGCTTTCTTAAATGCGTTCTTTTTGTTTTCCATATCATAACCAGGCTGAAGGTCCCAAAGATGAAGATGAATCTGAGAAGTCAGTGTCTGAGGTCAATGACGAGGAAGATGAGGAGGGAAGTGGAGAGGTTGGTGCACATGTTGTATTTCACTTGTGGATATTGATCTAATTAGTAGTTTGCCATTTTCTAATTGACAGTTTTTTATTTCTTTGATGCAGGAGGATGATGACGAGTAGGATGGAAGCAGATTATAGTATATTAATGTAGGTCGTGACAATGTTGAACATGCCCTTGTTAATTGTCAATACTTGCTTATTATCAACTATTTTCCTTTGTGATAGGAGGATATTTTACAGTCCCTTCGATGTTTTATCCTTCTTATTCCTTGATCAACATTATAGTTGTAGAAGGGAGGTTACATTTTGTACTTTACAACAAAGTTTAATGATTTAGTTAAATGGTTATGTTTGTAGAGAGCCTATGGTCCCTACAATGTGTTATCATCTTATATGTGTTTGACTTTGGCAATTCGATAGTTCTTAGCTTCTTTTCCCGTGCAAGTCGATTTGTACTTGTTGGACTCTTCCCTGTTTTAAATATTTAATTGATGGACATGTATATTTGGGTTGTTGGTATGTGGTGGCAATTGGTAAGTTTAGTTTATTTGCTGGCGCTTTTATCGATTCAATTATGACCAAATGTGTAATGGCAATTGAATTGGTTTTGTTATGGTCTTATGATGATTGGTGCCTTTGATATAGAATTCACGTTTTGCGGGTTGGTTCACTCATCTCTGATTCAGCACCTGAATGGGTTTGGATGGTTATATAGATTGTGTTGATGGAATTGGATGTTAACTGTTGAAGTATGGTCGATTGGTTTTTGATAATTTTACATTGTTTATGAAGATAGCTGCCGAAGAATGCTTAATAAAACTCTGAAATTATCAACTAAAACGTTATCTTACAGCAAACTCTGGAGTTGCGTTGTCCTTGTACCGTAGTGGCTGACTTGTGGAGATCCGTGAAAGTTTTGTTGTTCAGAATCATGACTTGGGACACTTTTATGGAAAAGTTGTCTTTTGGCGTGGTGTGTAGTGTACCTAGAAACATGAACATGGTCGACGAGACGACAATTTTGAGCTTTGGACGGCGATTATTATTTGTACGAATGATAAATCATTTTCATAGGAGATAAAAAAGAAGTGCATTACTTACGATATGAGTAAAGATAATATTTTGTATTTCCTTGTTTTCATGATAATGCAGAAGCTATTGACAGGTAGGTCACTTGATTATCTAACAGTTTGTGAATGTCCCAAGTTCATGTTTGATAATTATCCAATATAATTATATAAAGGACTAACCTTTCCCAGTTGAACCATACCATACCGTGATAGTAGCTGCACCAGCATCTTCGGATCATAGCCTCCAGCACAGCACTGCTGCACAGAGCTTATCAACATCAGACCACCTGGTGTAGTCGACGTGTTCATTATGGGCCAGTTAGCTTAAGCCAAGTATTCGATAATTCCATTTTTTATTTGCCTTTCCTTTTTGTACTAAACTAGACCAGGTTTGTTTAACTGAATATTTTTCAGTAGGTGGGGCCGCG
The DNA here is from genome assembly GCA_027563515.1 of Erythroxylum platyclados. Classification (NCBI taxonomy): domain Eukaryota; kingdom Viridiplantae; phylum Streptophyta; class Magnoliopsida; order Malpighiales; family Erythroxylaceae; genus Erythroxylum; species Erythroxylum platyclados. Next base: position 116,634 of record JAOQMM010000002.1, read on the forward strand.
GGCCTATTCCATATCGGTGACTGTGCCCTCTGCCTTTCTGAACTCAATGGTCAACGCTCTTGTCTCCTATCTAATTAAAAGTTTAAAACCGAAGATGTTGCTTCGGGGATACGAAAGAATGCGTAAGTTTTGAGTTATTTCTTTGTTTTTAAACAACAGTCCTGTTTTTTTAATCTTCTAGAGACTAAAAAAGATTCCTGTTAGAGGATTTTGGTGGACATTAAAACTAGATCCCTTTGTTCTTGTTTTTGTGTTTAACCCACGAAATGTCCTAAGTAACATAATGAGACTATTCCTCCCTCGTATTTATGTAAGATCTCGAAGGGCGACTCAACAATATCATCAACTTTACTTGGGCGAAGATCAGCCCATGATACTGAAATTTAACACTCGGTGGCAACTAGATCCCAATTTTTGTATTCTTTGTCACTTACGGTATACAAATAAGTGGAAGAAGAACTTTGGGATTCACAAATTGGTCATTAATTTCCAAACCAAAACAACAGCAGTTGAGTCGTTTTAGCCATGCGTACGTTACAATAACCTTTTATCATGTTGACCTCAAACTCATCTCGTATCTGCTGCTTATATGTAACGTTACTCCAGTTCTCTAACAAGTGGGTTAATCATAGCTTTCCTTTTTCCTGGGACTTCGGTGATACGTAATTACTTGAATCTCTCTCTGTCTATAAAATATAAATGACTTTGCTTTCAGATTCAGATTCATAGGAGAAAGCGACGAAAGCATTTCCATATCCTTAATAGAAAACCTGCTTTAAGGTCTATAATCTCTAACCCTTTTGGTATATGATTTTACAATAACCTTAATTAGTAATGAAACATTGAACAAGAAGATCAAGCCTGTATATCTTCCACCGTATCCCTTTTAATAAGTAATCAACATTTAACAATCATCTCCTCCAAATCTATATCTAGCTTGTTCAATAACAAAGACAAACCAAATAAAAATAGAACTCTATTCTTCTCATTTATCTCTTCACTACAACACCGCATAACTACCGGCAACTTAGCATCACAAGTCATTAACCTAATCTTCTGAAACTTGTGAAATCTATCTACACCTGAACATTGTTAAAGGTTTCATCTTTGCCATGCCATTACGTACCCTGTCCCCGTTTCGTAACCGAACCATTTCTGGGTCAACATCTTCAACCTATCATCCTTAACTTCACAGAACTTGTGCTCCCATCCAGCTGGCTCAATTGGCTCGAACCCTAAACCTGGTGCCCTATCCTTGGACGACGGGTTCTCTGCTTTCTTCCAATCCACCACGTACGCGGACACCCTTCTACGAAACTTCAACTTAAACTCCGGCCATGCTTGGTACTAGTAATGGTTCACCAAAGTGTTCTGTATATTCAGGGGATTCCTGGGATTAACCGGGTATTATCGGCGGTTTGTCCGCGATTATGGGAAAATGGCAGCACCATTGACAAG
>JAOQMM010000002.1:131336-142002 GCA_027563515.1 Erythroxylum platyclados
TTTATAGGCCTCCCTCACGCGGTTTGGACAGCTAATTGTTAGCTGTCCAGCCGCAAGCAGCAATTGTTGAATTGCTGTAGCCTCCATAGTTGACTATTGAAGGTGGCTACTGCTGCCCTTTTTGACTAACAGTTTCTGCAGCAAGACCGAGGATTAGTAACCAAGGTTCAGGAACTTGTTAACAACCCAAAAACCAGGAAGGATTTGGGTTGTAAATAGATTAGTAGAATAAGTTGGTGAATCAACAAATGACGCAAAGATTTGGGATTTTCAGAGAATCTGCTAATAGGATTGAGTAAGAATAATAGTGAAATGAAAATTGGGGTTTGGTTTGCAGGATATTCTAAGCGATGGAGAATTGGATCAAACCCAGAAAGTGTATAAAACTGACCTATAACATCAGTCGGCTTATACTCATGCACAACTTAATATTTTAAATATCAAAATTTTTGCTGAACTAGTAAGCAATACATCTCATAGTATGTAACAAAATATAAATGCGAAACTTTTTAAATTATTTATGTAATAAATAAACATAATTCATATATTTTAGAAATCTATATACATAATTATTAATCATTAATTTAATTAATGACTCATTCAAAATATAATTCACTATAAAAATTTATTAATAACAAATTTTAAAATTTTATGAACTATATATCATTCTAAAACCACAGGCTAAGGTTATTTTCACCTACTTTTTGAGCTCAACTAATTGATAGTCCAGTCTACTTACTGAACTAATTGATAAGTTCAATCCACTTCTTAATATTTAAATATTAAAACTTATATTAGACTTATTTTTAAAAAATTCAATTATCTAATTACGTTTAATAATCCAAAATTATTTTCCTCTTCACTTTATTCTTAATGATTAAAAAAATCGTTACTTTACCTAAATACCATAAGTGTTAAAATATCCTTAACTATTAAAAGTGCTATTAAGAAATGGCATGTGGGTTACGTAAGTATTTACAGTTAGTAAATGCAAAAATCGGGAATTTATAGTCTGTTTTGATGGTGATGAAAAACTAAATTCACGATTTAACAAAATTAACCCCAGCCTATAAAAATTAAAACAGAGAAAAAATCCATAAGTATGAAATCTCCAAGTTTGAGGTATGCTCAATTGTATTGGTGAAGTTTTACTTCTCACAAGTATTGCTTCATTTAGATTAGAATGCTTGGCCTCCAAGCATTCTAATTTGCTAATACATGATTGCTTCTTCTGTTTAACCAAACAATGGTTGCACAGAATGACGATGCCATCTCTTAATTCTACATTTCTGTTGCAGATGGAAATCTTTTCATACTCAGTATTATATATATACACAATACCTTGATATTTGGAGGATTGCATTGATCAACCTGGCTATAGCAATCGGTCAGTAACCTTTTCATCACTCTAAAGCCTTTTATGTTCTACAGAATAGATATACCGCTTACAATGAAAATGCTGCTGCATCCTTCAAAATTTGCCTTGTTGTACTACTTGAATCCTAACTATATAGACAGTTTGAATATGCACATACTGCTGCAATTTCTGTTGTTAACCTTGTAATGGCAGTAGGAATTGGTGTTGATTTCTGTGTACGCATCACACATCCTTACCTGGTTCGTATTAAAACCTCTACATATGATTGTTTGAAGTTGACTGTGCCACATTAATAACTACGGTCTTAATTGCCTGTACCATACGCATCTGAATCTCAAGCTTTGTGTTGGAACCAGAGACCAATGAGTAAGGGAAGCTTAGGGTACAATGGGCGCTTCTGTCTTTAGGTTCTTCTTCTACCTCTTATGTTTTGATTGATACAAGGATGCATGTAGACTAATTAATGACCTTAATTAGATCATTAAACTCTGCAATGAAGCTTGTCTAAATGGACAGTGTTGGATAAAAACCTTGGTGTGGTTTTGTTATGCAGCGGAATCATATTGACAAAGCTAGTGGGTGTAGTCCTTCTTCAGTTCTCCAGGACAGAAATTTTTGTGGTCTGTGATCTTTTCCTTTATCAATGGCACTAAAACAAGAAGATGTTCTTCTTTCTGCTGTATGATTTGATCATATCTATTAACTTCAATATATGTTTTTGCAGATTTATTATCTATAAACTTTTTTCTAAAATTTGAAAATTTGACAAATAATATTTTAATTTGATCAAATCTCCATTTATCATTTCTTAAAATAAGATAAATATTAATTTCACTGTTTAAATATCAAAATTAATATAAAATAAAAGAGATAATTCTAATTAACATCACAAAATCATATCTTATCAAAAACTAAAAATATTATTAGTAAAACCGTTTTAAGAATTAAATTGAGAAGAGAAGGAAAGATGATGAACAGATTAAGAAGAGAAGGGAAGACGATGAACAGAATCAAGATTAGATCTAGAGAAAAGTATGCTTTGTCTTCTAGTATACGCAGGTATATGAATGCCTTCCTGATGTACTCAAACGATGTTGTAATGAGAGACATAATTACTATTGACTCAAATGGGGTGTCGAGTCCTGACATAGAGCAGAATATGGTGATATCTTACTATCTTATGAACACAAAAAGGATTGCCAACTGAAAAAGAGAACTCTGTAATTCAGTTTCCTGATCTGCAGATCACGATAGTGAACTCAGAAAATAAAAGCCTGAACTTGCTAACTACTCGGAAAATAAAAACCTCAACTAGCTGGCTACTTCCGTCAACTTAAAAACTTGAATGTCAGCTACAACCACCTTCTTTGCCTTTCTTAACATTTTGTACAATAATTATATATACAATGCCCGTATCTTCAGCCACTGCTGTCCAAAGCTTATATTCTTTAACCATTGGATGAAGATAGAAACAACTTTAAAGTTTTATATATACATGTTACGTGCTTTAGGGATCTTAGAACCAAATATTTTTTTATTATAAATTATAAGTTCTGTTTTTATGGAGTTAGGCATAAAGCTTATTTTTATAAATAAATGGGATATTTGGTCAACTGGTACATTTAGCTATTTCTACAAATTTTATACTCGGTTCATACATGATGTTTCGGTATATGCAGTTTTGGTATAAATCAATTACATATGCTTTTAGTTTATATTTTTGTATGAAAATTGAATTTGGTTAACTAATGTTAATACAATCAATGTTCAAATTGATTATTCAAGGTATCTTTAAATATTGGTATAATTGATCTTTTATTAATATTGTGAAATAAATTGATTGAAATAATAGGCTGCAAAATAGCCTCTCTTCTGTAAATTAATTTATTTTATAATATTAAGATAGTTGTGTATGCGTAATTCATGCTGATATTGACCAGCCTAAAGGAAGGTCAATATTTTGGCCAAAAAACTTGTACACCTGTGGTAATAAATATGTGACAATTATTAGTTAGCTATATGAACAATTAATCGGTCCAAAGAAAAGTTAATTATTTGACAGTGTTATGATTGTCAATATTTGATTACTGCAACAAGAGTACCACTTGCAAGTTAATATTTCTATCCAAAGACTAAATATTAATGTTGTGCTAGGTATCTTTTGATGGGTTTTACCATTATTTGATTTTATATGATTATGTGGAATTTATTTGAGCTTGTTTGTTGGTTGTTTTTGTTTTTTGTTTAGTCTCTACTTCTGCTTCTATTATTACTGCCAGTATTAATTCCATTCTCGTACTTAATGGCACAAACTTTAAGGTATGGAAAGAGAACATTATGATTGTTCTCGGTGTCATAGATCTAGACCTTGCATTAAGGACTGAATGACTTGCCTATCTTACTGTTGACAGTTCTCTTATGATAAGAGGGACATGAAAAGGTGGGAACTTTCAAATCGCATGAGTCTTATGATCATAAAATGTGCTATTCCGGAAACCTTCAGGGGCACTATGTCCGAAGGGGTAACTATTGTCAAAGATTACCTTGAGGAAATTGAAAAGAGATTTGCCAAAAGCGAAAAGGCTGAAACAAGTACGATTTTGGCAAATCTCATTTCAATGAGGTATAAGGGAAAAGGAAACATGAAAGAATACATCTTGGAGATGTTGCATCTTGCTTCGAAACTAAAGGCACTAAAGTTAGAGTTGTCTAAGGACTTGCTTATGCACTTAGTTTTGATATCTCTTCCTATACAATTCAGTTAGTTTAAGGTTAGCTACAACTGTCAAAAGGAGACTTGGACTCGAAATGAGCTCATTAAGAGGAAATGCTAAAGCAAGAGAAGACAGAGAGTACTCATTGGGCAACTACCTCAAAGGACAAGAACTTGAAAAGAAAAAAGGGTAAGGAAGCTGTAGGTGCTGCACCATAAAAGAAACAATAGAAGCAACAAGATAAGACTTTTGCCTGTTTTTTCTGTGAAAGTACTACATACAAGAAAAAGGATTGTACCAAATATCACGCATGGCGTGCAAAGAAAAGTTCATTTCACGCTTTGGTTTGTTTTGAGGTTAATTTAACTTCGGTACCTATACACACTTGGTGGCTAAATTCTGGTGCTACTACTCACATCAGTGTGTCTATGCGGGGTTGCCTGAGCTACCGAAAGCCAATTGATGGTGAAAGATACATCTATATGGGCGATGGTAAAGCGGTAGAAGTTGAGGCTATTGAAACTTTTAGGTTATTGTTAAAGACTTGTTATTATTTAGATTTGAATGAGACTTATGTTGTACCGTCATTTAGACGGAATTTAGTTTCTATTTATGCATTGGACAAATTTGGTTACTCTTGTTCATTTAGAAATGGTCAGGTTATCTCTAAACAAAGAATTGAACGTCTTCTGTCTGATAGAATTCTTGATCCCTTTGATTATGCGGACTTTGAAAATTGTGTTAATTGTATTAAGGGGAAACAGACAAACCTAAGGAAATTAGGTGCCAACGGGATTATGGATGTCCTATAACTCATACATACAGACATTTGTGAGCCATTTCCTCCAGTTTCTTGGAATGGTCAACAATATTTTATTACGTTCATAAATGATTACTCCCATTATGACTACCTGTATCTCATTTATGAGAAGTCCCAGTATTTGGACATGTTCAAAAACTATAAGGCTGAGGTTGAGAATCAACTCTATAAAAGAATAAAAAGTGTCAGACCTAACCGTGGTGTTGAATACCATGATACATATGACAGATCAGGTGAACAATGTCTAGGACCATTTGCTAAGTTCCTTGAAGAGTGCGGTATCATCCCACAATACACCATGCTAAGATGTCCTAGCATGAATGGTGTTGCTGAAAGGCAAAGCAAAACACCAAAAGACATGGTAAAGACTATAATTAGTCATTCTACTTTACCAAAATCTCTTTGGGGAGAAGCATTAAAGATTGCAGCTTACACACTCAATAGGATTCCAACTAAAGCAACTATCAATATCCCTTATGAGCTTTGGACGGGCAAAAGGCTCAGTTTAAACCACTTGCACATTTGGGGTTGTCCAGCTGAGGGAAGGCCATATAAGCCAAGTGAAAAGAAACTGGATTCCAGAACTGTTAGTTGCTATTTTGTTGGATACTCCGAAAGGTCTAGTGGTTACAAGTTTGATGATTCCACTGCAAAGTCAATTTTTGAGATAAAAAATGCCATGTTCTTTGAGGATGTTGAGTTTAGGAGGGGAGATAAGGTAAGAGACAATGTCTTTGAAGAGGAATATGTTAATATTCTCCTAGTTGTTATTGACAATGACATTTATTCCTGATGTTGTCGAAGTAACAAATCCATAACATCAAGACAATGTCGAGGAACTCCAAATTTAGATTACAGAAATTATTCCGAAAGAACACACTCAGCAACCTCAAGAACTAGTGTCATTAAAGAGATCCACTAGAGAAAGGAGAAGTGTGATTCCAGATAATTACATCATATTTCTCCAAGAACATGAGGTTGACATTGGCGTTATGGAAGATGATTCAGTCAACTTCTTTCAGGTCATGCAAAGTTCTAACTCTCAAAAGTGGATTGATGTCATGAATGAGGAGATAAAGTCCATGAAAGATAATGACGTTTAGGATCTTGTCTCACTGCCTGAAGGTGCGAAACCCATCAGTTACAAATAGATATTTAAAACTAAGAGGGATTCAAAGGGCAATCTAGAAAGATATAAGGCTCATCTAGATGCAAATGGCTTTACACAGAAAGAAGGCATTGATTATAAAGAGACTTTCTCTCCAGTTTCATCGAAAGACTCTTTTAGAAATATAATGACACTTATGGCAGATTTCAACCTGAGTTGCATCAAATGGATATAGAGACTGCATTTCTTAATGGTGATAATGATGAGATAATTTATATGGTGCAACCAGAAAACCTTATGTTAAGAGACCCAAAGCAAATGGCTTGCAAATTGAAGAAATCCATCTATGGGCTCAAGCAAGCTTCCCGTCAATGGTGTTACAAATTTCATCAAGTTGTTCTTTCGTTTGGTTTTGAAATGGATGCAATTGATGATTGTATGTACCATAATTTCAGTGGACGCAAGTATATTTTTCTGGTTTTATATGTCGACATACTGCTTGCCAGCAACGATATAGGCTTATTGAAAGGATCCATCCCGAAGTTCCCCTTTCAGAACCTAAGTGGAGCTCTCTGGTGACCCCACGGTAGCCCTCCAATCGATATCTAACTCAACCGAAGGGTTCTCGTAAAGCTAAGTCGTTCAACTGTTAAAACCTTTTATATTTAGTAGTTAAAAGGGTAGAAAATAGTGGGAACTTTTTTTTTCAATCATTTTACTCAAATTTTCGGTAGCACAATGACTATATTTTGACCCTCCCAAATTTTCAATATTACAATTTTGAAATTTGAAATGAAAGATCTTGGTGACGCCTCTTTTATATTAAGGATACAAATACAATGAGATCGCTTTCAGGGTATACTTGGGTTATCACAAAAAAGCTATATCGAGAAGGTTCTTAAGAGATTTGACATATAGGATTATAAACTAGGTGACACCCTTGTTGCTAAGGGAGACAAGTTTAGTCTCAGCCAATGTCCCAAGAATGAGTTTAAAACTAAAGAGATGCAGAAGATTCCTTATGCTTCAGTAGTAGGGAGTCTAATGTATGCTCAAGTATGTGCACGTCTAGATATTGCGTATATTGTTGGAATGTTGGGCAGATTCTTAAGTAATCTTGGAATGGATCATTGAAGAGCAGCCAAACGAGTTATGCGGTAGTTGTAAAGAACAAAAGATTACGCGCTCACATACAGGAAGTCGAATTAGCTAACGATCATTGGGTATTCTGATTCTGATTTTGCTGGATGCTAAGATAGTCGGAGATCTACATCGGGCTATATTTACCTGCTAGCTGAAGGAGCTATTTCCTGGAAGAATGCTAAGCAGACACTCATAACTTCTTCCACTATGACAGCGGAGTTTATAACATGTTATGAGGCATCCAATCATAGAATATGGCTACGGGTTTTTGTCACTGGGTTGCGCCTTGTAGATGGTATTGAAAGACCACTAAAGTTATTTTGTGACAATAAGTCTGCAATGCTATATTCCAACAACAACAGGAGCTCAACGAAGTCAAAACATATAGACCTCAAGTTAAAGAGTTCAAGATGGTCAAATGTCTATTGAAAATTTTGGGACAAACTCAATGGTTGTGGATCCGCTCACTAAGGGATTACCACCAAAGGTCTTTCATGAATATGTAGCTCATATGAGTGTTGCATCTATTGAAGATATATCACTTTAGTGGGAGTTTGTTATTTCGAATGATTTTTAGTTATAAACGCTTTTATGATTTATTTGAACCTTAAAGATTGTTTGATTGATCTCACTAAGGAATAAGGAATTTAGACTAATTAGAAGTAGGCATGTTAAGATCACATTACATGTAATTTCCATACTACACATCCATGCTTGATCTATGTTGTTCAATTATATTGGTATAAGTGACTACTGATGGGTTTAGTTATGATATGCGAATAATGGAAACTGCTTTGATCTTATGTTATTATAATTGATGAACGAGATTGATTAAAGATATATTTGGTAGTGCTAGCAAATTTTGAGCTCATAATGTTATGGCACGATATACAATAAAAGGAGTTATATATATATATATGACCTAAGTAGGAGATTGTTGGATTTAATCGAACGTGTGGGTACATATATATATATGAATTAATTGTATATTATGAGCTATCATAAGGTTAAGCCTGGTTAAAGTAATCTATTAAAGTTAAAGGCTTTGGTCTATATGACATCTAATAAAGTATAAATTTTAATGTGTCGAGACCCAATAATCTAATTTCTATTTTATGATGGGCCAAAATAGAAATAAAACATTATATAAAGCATTAGGGCTATGACCCCCAAGTCATATAAACGATTACCTTTTTTGATATCCTATCGGTCAAAAAAAGAAACGGTTCTTGAGAGAAAACAGACGTACATATTGACTTGGAAGACGAATAATTACAAAATTCAAAAATCACGTCATTCTTATAAATTCAGGTATGCTTTCGCAACAGATTTAAGTATTCTTGATGATTTTACATAATTGTTTATATGATTAGTGATGGTTTTCACGATAAGGAATTAAATTCCAACGGATCATACCTGCCTCTGCCTGTATGCTTGATGACTTCAGATGATTTCTTGATTCTGAACTTGAAAATGGGGTGGTTTTTGATAAATTCGGAGAAGTCAGCTCAGGGAAGTTCGTATAAAATGAATCAATCTGAAGAGCACCAGAGGCACCTTTTACCGAGTCAATCAAAGTTGGAGTTTCTGCAAAGAATGTCCAACCTTCTTAATTTTTCGAGAAGGCCATCGTGTTATTCCGTGTTGCCGACAAATTCTTTTCAAGATTGTGGGCCAAATTGAATTTTAAGAACGTTAATGCTATGTTTTTACGTTTTTAGAGAACAGATTGCATGCTTCAAAGACGAATAAAAGTACATAGCTGAACAACAGCATTAAAAAACAACATAATTTACACATGGAGATGATCATATTCATTTAAGGTAAGCTGTAGTCGATAGCAGATTCGGAAGAACTGAAGTTGCTTTTGAATAGAAAACACAAAAGGCACATTAAAGGAAAGTCCAGCTTAGCTTATTTTATGAGGAATATACATACCGCCGATACTCTTTGCAGCATCTTTTAAGCTACCCGCAAAATACTGTCGAAGAACCTGCAAGGTGATGGTTTTCTCCGCCTTGCTCCGTTTCTTCTCTACTGTTCTCTCAACACTGACATTAGAAAAGCTACCTTCATCGAAAGCAGACTCTCCACTTTCAGCACTTTCTTTTTGGTTATGAACTTCAAGATGTTGCCTGCAATTCAAATATTTCATACAAACCTTAAATCTTAAAGATAGATTTCATACTAGAACAACAACATCAGTAATTGAAACTCTGTGGAGAGCCACAACTGGGTGTGGATACCTTTCTGAGCATGGATGTTTCTTCTTTGGCTTCATTTCTGCATCAGGTCCCTTGTTTGAAGGAATTAGCCCTTTGGTAACTGGCAAAGAAGTTTCGTCCTCCAATTCTTTGTCAGTTACTACTCGTAAGGTCCGACACGTGCTGTATAGTAATCGACAGTGAATTAAGCATTTTCTTCTGTTCTTCGGGATCCTTGCAATCCGTAGGCAAGAAGAACTCCAGGACAAAGTCAGCCGTACCAGTGTGTGCACTTCGCAGGCGAATTGCAACAGCGGCATGCAGTCCAAACATCCTTGCATGATGAGAAAGGGCATATTCAATCTTTCCAAGTAGAGTTATATCACCGGAAAAGCATGGTTGGTTAGTCATCAAAGCTTGTCCAGCTACTCCTTGGTCTTTTAAAAAGTGATGTTAAGAGCAAGCCTCATGAAAGGGCTGGATACTAGGATCAGGTACATGACAAGAATGATCAACAGTAGAAACACAATGATAGTAATTCTCATCAGAAAGCCGGCTAGCTCCCTTGCCTTGTTGGATACATGAAACACAGGTTTGAGCCAAGGGCAATCTATGCGTTTCACAGGCAGATCTCAGAATTTCTTGTACCTCAGGTAGTGCAGCTTGGTAGGACTGATCACATACGTGATGTAAACAGTTCTATCCATTAACTATAAAAGAGAGTGGGATTTAGAAAATTGATCTAGTTCTATTTTCTTTTAGTTACCTTCACATTCGGAGTGCTCCATATTTCTGAACTTCTGAGGTTAACAGCCTACAGATAAAAGAAGGATTCTCTTTCAGACTAAGTTGGGCAAGGTTATTGACGAAACAACCTACGCCCCGTCAAAGGTTGGTGTCGGAATTACCGTAGTAGTGAAGAAGTCCAACCCTGATAGTCCTCTTGGCCTGCGGGAATGGCAGGTAACAAGGCAAAACCTTGGTCACAATTAATGGTGGCCCAGTTCTTCTTCTGTGTATCTGAGGATTAACAATGCTTAATCAATTCATTAATGGATGTTACAGGCAAAGGTGAGGTTTCTGGGGAAATTTTCTCACCCGAACCTCGTCGAACTGTTGGGGTATTGCTGCGAAGACAATCAATTTCTTCTGGTTTACGAGTACATGCAAAAGGGGGGCTTGGAGAAGCATCTCTTCAGAAGTAAGTAAGGAGTAGAAGCAGTGTTTCGTCCATATGTAATCAGGTTTTGACTCTAGACCTCTTGTGTGTTTCGGTACTATTGACGCAGATGGAGCAGA